>JAEQML010081958.1:0-11006 GCA_016904865.1 Pissodes strobi
GGTAAGAAATTACAACTAAAAGTAAAATTTAATGTAAATAGTGGTTTCAGAGAAATTAAAAAAAATGGAGACAAAATGTTACCAATGTAAAATTTAAAGGCGAACTTCAAGTAAGAAATGCAAAAAGGAAAGGAGAATAAATGAAGACAATTGTAGGAAAATTTGAGTTCAAAGGAAGCTGGAGGGAGAAATAAACAGATCGAAAGACAGGACATTTTAAATCAAAAAGAGACGTAATTAAAAGGATACAAGTAGAAGTCAAAGGCAATGCAAAATATGAAGTTCATATAAACTGTAGAGAGAAAAATGGAAAAATATAGATACAAAAAAAGTTAAAAACAAGAATAATAACTAAAATTTAGAACTAGCTAAAGTTCAAAAGAAAAATTAGGAGGAAACAAATAGAATTAAGGAAAATAATAAGTCTGGTAAAAAAGAAACAAAATTAGAAAAACAGAGAATACAATAAAATTTAAAGTAAAATGTTAAATTATAAAAATGCATATATCATCAGCAAATGATTATAAAAGTAGACATAATTAAAACTAACTAACTGATATTAGTAAAAGTTAATGTCGAAATCTAAGTTCAAAAAGAATAAATGAGAAAGGAAAAAATTATAGGAAAAATAAAATGGATGCATAATTAAGTGAATACACATTTAAGTAAATGGTAACACAAAAATGAGAGTTACAAAAAGCAAACAAAATTTGAGGAAAACATAAAAACGAAAAATAGTTAAGGGCATGCAGATAAAAGCCAAAGTTAATGACCAAATAGTTTCAATAGTTTCAAAACAATGTAAGAAAAGAATATGATGAAGACATTTTACAAGAGTAAATAAAATTTTATCATTTGAATTAAAAAGAACTTTAGGTAAAAATATACATAATTAAAACGAAAAAAATAGAAGTGATATTTAATGCAAAGAGGTTTATAGGCAATAGCATTTAATTAAACCTCGAATTAAACAATGTCAGAGTGAAAAAGCCAGACATGGTTCTTTACAAAATAATTTTTTTAACCCGGTTTTTTTAATATTACTATTTGATTAGGAGTATTAGAAGCACATTAAGAACTTATTCGAATATAGTTATAACTTTTAGATTACTCTGTTTTAACCAGACACAAATTTAATAGAATCAGACCTTCTTATAGCTTTTCTTAGGGATTTAGACACTTCTCGTTCAAAGCCTGATTAGTTGACTAAAACCTCGAATGGGTTAGTAGATAACAGTTGAATTAAGACCGAGCTTGTTCTGTAGATTAATTTTTAACTATGAGAAGAGAAGCTCTGAAGTCCGGATGATCAAATCTAAATTTAAAAATACTTCGTCATAAAATATTCACAAACAGAAATGCAATTCCTAAAGTTCTTCTATATAACTTTGACTGAAATATTAGCTGAATATTATTAAGATATTAAAGCTGATAATCTGAAAATAATTTAGAATCGACTGAAGCAGCAAGCTATTTTTTATTCTAATCATTAGGTTGCTTGTGTATCCGACTGTTGGTATCTCTGTGTATTTAAATTGGGAGATATCAACAGGCGAGTACGTCAGGAAACTAGATAGAAACATACACCAAATCTTGGTTATATGTCTTGTCAGGTGTCATTTGGTAGTTTACTGAAACGGCATTGATAACTAGACGAGATAATAGTTTAAAACCTGTATATTTTAGTTCATTCTGTCCCGAGGTGCAATAATAAAAAGTATAATTTTACCTTAAAAATGTTTGGGTTTTCTCTCCAATTAGAGCCGCTTGCTCTCGCTCCAGGGTGTAAACAGCGCAAGTGCTAGTTTAGTGACCCTGAGGAAGCTGAAAAATCTAAGGAAAAATTGAAATCGACGTTTCGAGGATCCAATCTGCCCTCGTTGCGCCGTCAAGAACGAACAAATCTAAAAATGAAAAGGGTTAGTAAATGTAAAAAGCTATCGCAATATTTGTCAAGTTTTGGATAAACTTTGTAAATTACTAACCCAAACTAACCCAAACTACATATAATGAATTTTATGATTTTCATCAAAATTGTTGTTGTTATTCAAGCTATCTAGTGAATATATATTTTCCTTGTACTGACTGGAGAGGAAGCTTCATTAACACGAAAAAATAAATTTCTGTTCTTCCAAAATTTACTCTTTCATTCAATACCCACTAAATAATAAGGCCTTAGTCCTTGTCGTATGACGTCATCAATGTAGACAATGCAATTTTAATCGTATAACGAGCTTCACATACTTTTGTGTTGCTTCTGAGCTTAAAATTATCTCGGGGTATAGCTTTTAGTCATTTTTGTCGGAAACTTAGATCCTTTGCAAAACCGAAAACATGAACTCTAGATTAATCTTTATGGTTTCCGTTACATCCAGGAATACAACACTTTTGAGGCATAATTATTACACTAAAACTAGCTGAAACCGAGAGAAAAATATGCAATTAAACACGAACAAACGCCTATATGGCCAATCGGCCCAAAAGAAACAGGTCTTTAAGTTCGAAATATAGGGTTTTACGTATTTCAAAATTCACCTGCGGAAAAAATATAAATAATTAAAACAAAAAAAAATAGAAGTGATATTTAATGCAAAGAGTGAAGCTTATAACAAATATATGGAGAAAATAAATATTACAAAAGGGAAACAATTAAAGAAATGCTTATAGATGTAAATATACCAAGAGAAATGGATATTTAGTGCCAAAATTAAAGTGCAAAAGAAATTTAAGAAAAAATTAATAAATTTGAGAAAACTGTGATAGAAAAGACGGATAATTAAAAAACTAGGATAGCAGTAAAAAGTAATGCCAAAAATAGAACTTTGGTAAAATGCGAAAAAATGTTGTATCCTTTTGTATTCCTAAATAATACAGTTTTGAAACTTTTCTAAATTTGTTATGACAACTTTGTGTCGTCTCAGCTTATTACAAGAGCGGATTTAATTGACATCTCCAAATTTTTAAGTTAATAAAATCTACAAGGGTTTTCTGCGTTAACTGAATACATATGGGCTTTTGCTTAATTAAATATATTAGGCAACATCGGGACAGAAGCGTCCCGTTTAAATGAGAAAAAAATAATTTAAGGGATATTGTAAGTAAAACAGTTCGGTTGGACGTATATTTTGCCGTTGTCGAAGACCTTGCTAGGTCATCGTGAAGGCGAAAGTGGACGCCGAAATTAAGAAATAACTTTCGTTGTCCTTGGCGCAATGTTGTTCGGGTGCGGCGCCTAAACCAGCCCACTTTCGGCATAAGAATGTGGCCGACCGCCGCTGACATTCTATCGTGCAATTTGTAATGTCATAATGGGCTATGTATTTAGTGGTCTCTTATCAATTCATTCAAAAAAACTAATTATTTTCGAACACATTTTTCTTGCATTCTTCTATTAATGTTTACTATTGTCTCTATTTTCATACTTATGTATTTATTGTCTGTAAAATTTCTTTGGAATTTTGATTTCCGCACTAAATTTTATTCACATGTTGTGTTTTTTTTTTCATTTCTATCTGTATCCTTTTAATTGTGTCCTTGTTGTAATAATTTCTAATTTTTTTCTTGCATATTCTATTCTCTGTATTAAAATTTACATCTATTTATATCCTAGTAATTATGACACCTTTTATATTAAATGTTCCATATAACTGTATCTTCTTTTGCTCTTTTGCTTACTATTTTGAAACCCATTTTTCAGCTTTCAATTTTACTTTTGTTTAGGGATCGGCAAGACAAGAAATCTTGTCTTGACAAGCAATTTCTTGTCTTGTCTTGAAATTTTTTCAAGAAATAAAAAAAACTTATCCTGATCATTTCTTGAGAGTTGGTGTCTTGTCTTGACTCAAGAAATCTTGAAAATTCTTGACATCTTGACAAAAGGGTAACCCCCATTTAAAAGTCGTTTCTTGATACCTTGACAAGAGGGAAACCCCTGTTTAAAAGTCGGGATGAGATTGGTTGATATGATATTTATGCTTTATGCCTGGAATCGAGGGTCACGCGGTCAGGATAGTATTGTTTTACATTTCGTTGCTTCATATGTGTTGATAAATTAATTTTTTTCTGGTAGATATGTTCGATATTGTTGTGAAGAATTCATGTTTTACCTTACAAATGTTTGCCTATTCTCTTCACTTAGAGCCGCTTGCTCTGGCTCCAGGGTGTAAACCGCACAAGTGCTAGTTTAGAGACCCTAACGAATCTGAAAAACCTAAAGGAAACTGGAAAAACGGTCTACGTTTCGAGGAACAAATCTGCCCCCGTTGTCAAGAACGAACAAATCTAAAAATGAAAATGGTTAGTAAATTCAATAAAACAGTAAAAAGCTCTTGCAGATTGTTAAGCTTTGACTTGACTTTGTCAAAGGGTTTTTCAGCTTCGTTAGGGTCACTAAAGTAGCACTTGTGCTGTTTACACCCTGGAGTCAGAGCAAGAGGCTCTCAGTGGAGAGAACAGGCAAGCATTTGTAAGGTAATTTTTTTTTCTTAATTTAAAAAATTTTAGGTAAATTAAAAATATCTGTACGCCACTGAAGTAGATCCGCTTAGCAAAGTTCTTTTTGATTCTAATATCGTAGGTCATAACATATACAAAAATGATGAAAAAAAATCCTTTGCAAATAAAAAGTCATCAAATATTAAAAAATTATCCAATTTAATTTTGCCCACAAGACAGAGTTTTACCAAAATTAAAGTATCAATTTTAATTTTGTTCTTATTGGTTGATTTTTTAATAGTCAATATTCCGACCCCTTTCAAAGGTTTTTTGCCAATATTTACATATTTATTTCCTTTGGCCAATTTGGGTGCCACTGAAGTAGGTTCGCTTACCTTAGGCCATAACATATCCAAAAATGATAAAAAAAACTTTGCAAATTAAAATGTTATTTTTTACATAATAATTTTGTTATCCTTCCATTAAAAATGTTTCAGTGCTTTGTTTTTTTTTTCAATAAACTAGCAAACAAATAATTTTTTTTTTAAATTTTATATTTTCAAGATTTTCTTCATTTCTTGCCAAGAAATCTTGATCTTGAGAAGTAATTTCTTGTCTTGTCTTGGAAAACAAGGTTCATTTCTTGTCTTGATCTTGTCCTGAAATCAAGACAAGATCAAGAAGTTGTCAAGAAAATGGCGACCCCTACTTTTATTTGTATTAATATTAATAACGTGGCTTTACATTTATCCTGTTGAATTTTTTTTTAAGTTTAATAAAATTTTCCTTACTCTATCCTCGCCATTGTGTCTCATATCCACAATTATTATATTTCTATTCGTATTTTGTAATTTTTCATCGATATTTATAATTTTCTTCGTCATATCTACATCATTTTTATTGTGTCTCTTTTTCCTAACATTTTTCTTGAATTTAGATTGTGGCATCAAACGTCTCGTTTTTATAATATTTATTTGTGTTTTATTTTTAAATTTTCTTTTTATTTAATGTTTTCATCATAATTGCACATCTATTAAACTTTATGTTGACATTAAATTTTACTTCTATTTGTATATTTTTAATTGTGTCTCTTTTTTAACATGTTTTCTACAGTTCGATCTTTTTCTTCTTAAGTTTTTACTCGAATTTATATCCATTAATGGTCTTGTTTGTAACCTTTAATTTTATCCTTAATTTCTTTTTAACTTGGCTATTGGCATAAATTTCACTTATATCTGCATTTTCTCTATTCGTTCCCATTACATTTCTTTGAAGCTCTATTTTTGGCATTAAATAGTACTTTAAACTGTATCACCTCTATTAGTTTTCTTTTTAATAACCTTATTCTAAATTTTCTTTAATTTTTTATTGAATTCTTTTTAAGCTTTATTTTTGGCATTAGCTATGACTTTTAGCTGTGTCCTTTATATTAAGGCTCTTTTTAATAATCGTGTTCTGATTTGTCTACTACTTCTTAATTACATCCGTACTATCAGACCAGCATAAATGTCATCCGCTTATCAGAAATCTGTCAGTTGTCTGGAAAGTGCTAGGGGACAAAAATGCTAATCTTAACTTTAACCTACTAGCTGACGTTTGACTTCAACTGACAGAAGCGATGCATATGCATGAGCTTCGGATTCAAGTCTTTAACCACTCCAGCTTGAAGCGGTTTGAAGCGGCACTAAATTGTCGAAATAATCGTCAAGTTAATCTGGATAACAATATCTGAACATTCTTTTTTCTGCCTTACTAATAAAATATTGCATAAAGAACAACAATTATTTGTCCAGATCTTTATCAGGTCATTTAATTAAATTTTGATGTTCGAAAACGGTACGGCAGACGTCGAGATGTGTTCTCAGAAACTTTTACCGGCGATAAATGTAGACGGTACCATTAAAATCGAAATCGCAGGACTCTTATATTCGTTATGTTAAAGTGAGACGTCAACAAGTTTTTCAGTACCGTAATGAAATCTTTTTGTAGTTGAATTTGTTAAGAAAGCTAGATTTGATTGGACGAAGAGGCGCCATAAATTGGCCTGTCAGACCACCAGATTTAGACTTATAGAATAAATTTAGATAAAGTGCCTCTTCGTCTAATCCAAACAAATATCCGATAGGACCAGCCCAAAATGGTTTTTGACATTTTATATTACCTTTATTATTCTTGAATACATTTCAGCCTAATAATATGGTTGCGTAGTTCCTCTCAGTTAGTAGCATTTTATTTACATTTTTCGGTCTGTCCAACGGATGTAAATTTGATATTCTGGCAGGCCAATTTTCGTTCAATCGAATACCTGACGGGGCCAGCCTAAAGTGTTTTTCATTCAAATGAATTCCGGCCATTTTATATGATCTCTGTTATTTTTGGACGCATGCATGGTAAGCTAAATATAAATATGCTCATCTAAAAGAAGCGTAATCATATTACGCTTCTTTTAGATGGGCACATTTAAACATGTCCAATCGGTCTAAATCCGGTGGTCTGGCAGGCCTTAAGTTCGCAGTTACGTGTCATCATTCCGGTCCTGCCTCTCCGATGGTATCAACTTACAAGCATACCGGTCGGTAAAAGTGAAACACCTCTAAAGGTTATACGAGATAAACTTTTGTAATGGAACGTCTGGCTTGCCTCACGGCAACCACTTTTAGAAATAAATTCACGTCAGCGAAATGCGAAACGTGGAAACAATATTAGAAAGATAATATATTGAAAAGGAATATTATATAAAGCATATGAAAATAATTAAACCGCAGCTTAATATTCCTCGATGGCTGCTCATATTTTAACATTATCTCAATTATTATGATTTAATCCTTAATTTGTATCAACCGTGTTCTAAAAATTATTTTCCTTGTTCCAGATATCGACAACGATCCAAATCGCGCGCCCCCCTGCGACCCGGTGGTATGTAATCTTCCCGACTGCTTTTGTTCCGAAGACGGTACCACCATCCCCGGAGATCTGCCCGCCAAGGACGTGCCCCAGATGGTCACGATTACCTTCGACGATGCGATCAACAACAACAACATCGAATTGTACAAGGAAATCTTCAACGGAAAGCGCAAGAACCCCAACGGTTGCGATATCAAAACCACCTTTTTCATTTCGCACAAGTACACCAACTACTCAGCCGTGCAGGAAATGCACCGTAAAGGCCACGAAATCGCCGTCCACTCCATCACGTAAGTCCGATACGTTTATTTATTCCTTACCGGTAGTATAAGTCTTTATTGAATTCTAATTGGTCGGCATTAATAGATGACCTTTTCTTTAATATCCCGGAATTAAACTGTACATAAACATTACCATACGATGCATAATAAATGGTTAAATTCCTAGCCTTTATTCAAGAACTGATTGAAAAAAGGGATTTTACTCTCAGAGAATATACAGAGTGATTCAACAAAATATCTATTTACGGTGGTACAGATTTTGTTGGTAGAAGCTTTCAGAATCGGTTTTAAAGGACTTGTTTACAAGATCTAATATTTGACCACTTTTTTCAACTGAATAACAAATTTTAGTTCAAATGAACCCTAGGCATTTTTATGATCTTTATTAATTCTGGACCCATGGTATGTTGGGGCAAATCTAAATTTATTTGCTGCCCAAAATTCCCTACTATGAACAGGACACCGGCAATATGGCCACACAAATTGCTCCACTATTTTACATATATTTCATTTCCCTTTTAAAATTTGTCCAATGGGCAAAAACCCGGTGGTATGGCAGCCCAATCTATCGCGCCTTTTGCACCAGTTCTTGCAACAGAGGGACAGGAATGCAGTTTTATTAAAAAATCATCTGACAATATCTATCTATAACGGAGGTTCTTGTTGGGAAATTAACTCTAAATGTTTTTTATGATCCCCATGGTATTTTGGGATAAATCCAAATATATTTGCTGTATAAAAATGATCATCTATGAAGAGGATACCGATAATATGGTAGCAAAAAATTACTCCAGTTTAAAACTATTTTACATTTCTCTTTTAAAATTTATCCAACGGGCATAAATCTGGTGGTATGGCGGGCCAATGTAATGCATGTTTTGCACCAATTCTTATAAAAATCGATACAGGGATGCAGTTATATTAAAAAAAAAATCTGACAAGATCAATCTATAGGAGAGGTTCTTGTCGGCAAACCCAAATTAAATTGTTAATTTAGATTTTCATCCATAAAGGGATGTTTGGGCCGTGGTCGCACAAAATACCTAAATCTGGTGGTCTAGCAGGCCAACCTAGGGCACCTTTAAAAAAATACCTGGCAGAAACAAGATAAACTGAAGGTTCTTACCAGAAAGCACGTTTTTCTTTGACAATTTTTTTAATCTATATCATTTTTAGTTCTATGGCATTTTGAGATCCATCCAAATAAATTTTAAATTTCATCGATATACCAACATATGGTCATGATAAAATCCTTTTGCTTAAATGAATGTTATCTACATTTTTACATCGCTTCAACACTGGTTCAAATGAACCTAAGTCGTGTGGTCTAACAGGCCAGCCTATGGACGCAAGCTCAAGTGGAGATTTCTGTTGAAAAAGAAGATTAATTGGCTCATTTCAATTTTCGCCCATGAAGGAGAGCCCAACAGTATGTTGTCTTTTAAAGCAATTTATCTGCTATTACGAACTTGTTCTGGTGATCTAGCGAGCACAAACTCCAACGTAGTTGTATTAACTGTCACTTAAAGTGGAAAATAAGTTTTTCGTACAAATGGATGCTTAACAGACTTCTGCTATTTCTTTATCCACGAAATTTTACGGAAAACCCAATTTTTATCCAGCCCACTAATATAGTGCGAGAAAATTCTTCGCAACTCTCTGGATGCGTGTTAAATGTGGATGGGGAATAAACCTGGACATTTAAGCGAAAAGTGGCTTCATTAATAAAAGGGATATTCTAACAACACTTCAATTTTCAGTCAAAGCCATCCACATAAATGATTTTTTTTTAAATTTTCTGATCAGTTAATAAAGTATACATTAGGGTTTTATGTCTGTATACAGGGTGGTCCAAAATTAGTGTAAAATATTTTAACAGCGCATTCTACATATAAAATAGCCTCTAGTTTCTTTAATAAACATATGTCGATAAATGCACCCTAAAAAAGTTACAACCCTTCTGAAGATGGTTTTTACTCCATATTTTCGAAACGGTTACAGCTATGCCATTGAAATTTTGGTATTAGGCTAATTTCAGCATGCAGATTATGTTTCTGAATTTGGAAAATTCAAATTTTAGTCAGAGTCGTGACATTTGGGGTGGTAAAGGTAATTAACTGTCATAATATTTTTGTGGGTTCACTTTTAATTTTTTTTCTTTTAAAAACAGAAAATCTGGGTTTTTCTACGAAGAAAAGTACTCTTGATTTGTATCGCCAAGATGCATCGTTTATGAGAAAATTGTCTTTGAAAATATTTTGTCGCGTTATTGCATGATGATAAAATCCAAATTTATGTAGTATTTTTTCTAGTTGGATATATTACATGCAATCGGATTTTATCATCACTGCGCAACAAAATATTTTCAAAGCCAATTTTCTCAGAAAAGAAAAAAAATTAAAAGTGAACCCACAAAAATGTTATGACAGACCCCAAATGTCACGGCTCTGACTAAAATTTGAATTTTATAATTTGAGAAACATAATCCTCATGCTAAAATTACCTTAATACCAAAATTTCAAAGGCATAGCTGTAACCGTTTCGGAAATATGGATTAAAAACCATCTTCAGGAGGAAACCTGCTAAGGGCTGTAACTCTGTTAGGGTGCATTTTTTCAACATATGATTATTAAAGAAACTAGAGGCTATTTTATATGTAGAATGCAATGTTAAAATCTTTTAGATTAATTTCGGGACACCCTGTATAATTGCCAACAGAATAAAGCATTTAATTGAATAGTAATTGGAATATTTTCTTTTCAGGCACAATGACGATGAACAGTTCTGGTCTAATGCAACGGTGAACGATTGGGTGAAAGAAATGGGCGGACAAAGAATAATTACCGAGAAATACGCCAACATTACCGACAATAGCGTGGTGGGAGTCCGCGCTCCTTACTTGAGAGTGGGAGGCAACAACCAATTCACCATGATGGAAGAAGAAGCGTTCTTATACGATTCCACTATAACCGCCCCCTTAAACAATCCGCCACTATGGCCTTACACCATGTACTTCCGCATGCCCCATAGATGCCACGGCAATCTGCAAAGCTGCCCAACGAGATCTCACGCGGTCTGGGAAATGGTACTGAACGAACTTGACCGTAGAGAAGATCCAACCAACGACGAGTACCTTCCCGGTTGCGCTATGGTGGACTCGTGCTCCAATATTCTGTCCGGAGACCAATTCTACAACTTCTTAAACCACAACTTCGACCGGCATTACGAGGAAAACCGCGCCCCATTGGGTCTATACTTCCACGCCGCTTGGCTCAAGAATAACCCCGAATACCTGGACGCCTTCTTGTATTGGGTCGACGAAATTTTGGCCAATCACAATGACGTTTACTTCGTGACCATGACCCAAGTAATCCAATGGATCCAGAA
>JAEQML010081959.1:0-11006 GCA_016904865.1 Pissodes strobi
ATGATCCCATGTTCAAAAATGCCGTAGTATCATTAGCATAATTATAAGGTAATTAATAGTTAACCTTAATAATAATTCCTGATATGCACCAATATGCTTTTTATATCTTTTACCTGTTCATGTATTTTTTAGATAATTAGAAATACATGTGTTAGACAATCTCATCGATTGCTATTCTCAAGTTTGTGTATAATGACTGACATTTAATCAACAATGAAATAGTGCAATAATAAAAATATAGAAATACAAAGGTAATTAAATATAAAATTGACTTATGCAGGGACTTCTTATATTAAGGTGCCTTACATACACTGCGTTCAAAAATAACCATAGATTCTTATATAAATATATTATATGAAAACTACTTTACCGATTGACAATAACAATAGACACAATTGTGGATAATGCAGTAACGAAAATACCCATATTTTTTTCGGAAGGGCATATAGTATATTCTAATATCTATGATTCTTGGAGTGTTTTAAAAATACTATCATTATTTGTGTTTAAATCCACCTTTTCTTTTTCTAATAATAATCAATATCTCATGTATTTACGAAAAAATATATAATTGATAAATTCCGCTACGTGTAAGCCTTCTCGAGACATCTACATTTAATGATTTTAATGCGTAGAAATATTGCGAACTACTAAAATGCATAAACTACTAAGAAAAGATGATCCTGTCCTAAGTTTGAACTTGAACTTGGAAAATAGTATGTAAACATTCAAGACAAATTATAAACAATATTCAAGCGAACCATTATTTAAGCAGACTTTGTCTCTCACCCAAGCCCGAGTTTCGCAGCACACATGTGCGTGAACTCGTTCTACCCACCAAAAGTAGTAAATCGAATCTACGATAAATTTGTTAACGTTCTAAGAGAGATAATTTCAAAGTAGAATCTGCCCAATAGTAAGAGGGTAGTGTAAACTTTGTGTGAAATTAAGTCAAAGGAAACCATAAAAACAACACAAGCCTTTAAAAACTATATTAACAGTGACCAAAGACCTATAACAGTTCAATCGCATACCTCAATCGAAAGGACACACCCACCTTAGTAATCGGCTACAATGTAAGTTTATCAAGTCTTTGACCAATAGATATGGTTATTATTTTGTGTGCCTTCTTTATTATCTCATATTACCTAACGTGTTCGATTCCGAATCTGAGCTACTTAGCCTGCATGCAAGGACTGGCGTCACGTCTTAAAATTCGTGACTGTATTACGGGTAAAAATGCAAGTAGTCCCGAAACTAAGGCCATAGAGCAACACCTAATTGGTCGTGTTAAAATGATGCAATATAACTAAACCTATAAAAGATAATGGTAACCAAGGTGCCAATTGTCAAAGTTCAAATTTCGCAAAAAGTTATGACGCTTTAGAGGAGCTGCAATATTCGTAGGTGGCGATCTCCGCAAATTATAATTAAATTACGAAATCCCCGAGCACCAAAATTCCAAACATTTAAGCTTGATTCAATCCCAAAATTTTCACCAAAGAAAGAAGCTGCTGCTCTATAGCTCCCTAACAATGAGTACCATGTATATACAAGGTTTTAAGCATATTTCGGAGTTGAATAATTCTACAAGGAACGCTTTAGTGCCATATGACTGAGAAAAAAATACAACAATATATATTTTTTTGTTTATTTTGAATCTCTTGTACAAAAATCTAAAAAAAGTAGTAAAATATAGAAATTTTTTGGGATTTATAGGGTATTTTTATCCAAAAAACTAAAGAAGCGAAAGGTAATTCAAATGTTGGTCAGCACCAATAGCATTTAAGAGTTGCAGCTACCTAAATTATGGAGTATCCTTAATATTGTTAATTTTATTTAAACTTAACTTCACTAGTAGATATCTAATAATTTTGAATTTGGGGCTTCCATAATAAATTCTATAGAATAATACTTTTCCAAAAGGTCAACTTGCTACGGCTTGGTTGTTTTCTTTCCTGCTCTTAAAATAGCACGAATTTATGGTAGTTACAATGTTTTTTTTTTAAATTTTTTAAATTAGAATTTAACATAGAAAAATTGACCAGAGTGTGAGAGGGGTGGCTTATAGTGATGTTCTTAAAAAGTAATTTTTGGAGGAGCTTTTCAATAAGACTTAATATTTCCCCAAAATAAATAGTTTATACTTTCCCTTGATATAAAAAAAACACTTACACAGAACAATTGACATCACATGTAAAAACAATAAAGCAATACAAAAAGCTTACATAATTTTGACTATTATTGACAGTTGTATCAGATCTCAACTATTAGGCAAACATACATACATAATTAATAGCTTGCTTAAATGGTGACTTGGCCGACAGGGTTTAAAATTCATGAATTTTATTCTGCTGCAAGGATATAAAATAAAGCATTTGAAACTAGCCACTTGATCTGTAGAAAATCTAAATTTTGACAAGGTAGTCTTTCAAAAAAGTAAATGATATTACTTACAAATTATGAAGTAGGTATTTGCAATTTAAAATTTATCTCCAAATCAATACTAGTTTATAAGTAGTATAGAAGGCCGATATATCTCCAATGCACTTCAAATCATGACTTGATCTTTCCAAACATGAGTACACAACATCCAGCCGAAGACAAGCAACAAACCCAAAACACGAGTCAATGATCCTGATCATTGATCATAATAACCCACAATAGCCCAAAATAGAAATCGCAATTAAGGAAAAGCGATATGATGTGCGGGATAAAGCGGTATCCGAGGGGAAGACCCTCAAAAACAATTGTTTATCTTAACAAAAATTAAATATCTAACATTGAAAAGATTGTTCATAACCTAACTAGATCTTCATCTTACCTATAGAATAATCTATATGGCTCTTTTGCCCCATTTCTTCCTGGTAAAGGCCAGTGGAACAAAACATAGTGTCCAATGGAGAGACATTTCTTCAAAACCAATAACAGTCAATTATAAAGATCAGCCATATGAGAGCAACAGCAACAGCGATTCTTCACGTGGAGGTAGGTTTCTCATAACCTAACAAAAATTTTTATAGGCAGCCTGCAATGATTCTTGCGCAGCCTCCATAATACTGACACTAGTTACGGTCGAAATACGTTACCGTAACAGAAATTTCATAAAAAAATGACCCTAATTATTTCAATCAGTCCATGAGGCACCTCGAAAAGGCTTCACAAAAGATGCTGACGTCTCTACTCCTCGCCGGTCTACGGCGTAGAAAGGAAATCCCGGGTCTCTCATGGAACGGATTTCAGCACCTTGACTCGGAAACATTGTCGCCAACTTAACTTATTATATCTGACGTCATAGCTCGATTAATCGAACTTCTGCTCTAGACCATATTTGTCAAGCAACAAGTAAATATGCCTTAAAAATCTATTGAGAACCGTTACTTGGGAACGTCGATAGATAGAACCTGCCCAACTGTCATATGTGGCTTACATATAATAATAAATGGAAACACGAAATCCCCTTGAAAGACAAAAAAAACAAAAATAAATAATATACCGAAACACAAATAGATATATGAGTGACAAAATACATTAGATGACGTATGATCTTTAAATTGTTTGAGGTAGGTATTGCAATGAATTGGTTTAAAATGATAAGCAGAGACAATGTTACTTTTGTGTCAAACAAATTGTTAAGTTTTAAAAACATTTAGATCAAATAAAAGCTTGTAAGCATTTTCATTGGTGATTAAAAGAGAGTTCAAACATTAAAAATCCATGAAGGCAACGGTTAGCAAATATCTAGAAAGTATAGTCAATAACTTCCAAGGTAAAACAGGGTAATTTACTTTACACACTGTACATATATTGGAATGATCCAATCCAATTTATGTTTGCAAATAAAAATAAACATAAACTAAGCAAAGCTCTAGCATTTGTTTATGCCGGAATTTGAAAATGCTACACGACTTACTAATTTCGGCAATAATAAAATTATACCATAAAAATTATATTGTGGCAAATTGTAAACCCAACCAAAACTGTAAACAGAAGATTAATCAAACGCATCAAATTAAAGCAAGCGTAATTAGTGTCCCAGGCATTTTCTATGTAACGCAGTTTGTTAAATAATATTTTAATTAATTATTTATCTTATTTTAATACAATTTTGATTTTATTTATAAAATTAAATACTTGTCATTTATGACATAGTATATACATATTATATAATATTTTAAATGCCAGAATTTAGAATTAGATTGGATGTTTTAGAATCCATAAGGTATAACTGATTCAATATAATAATGTGATGCGAAGTTTATTAGTAGGAATAGTAGATATGGAACAGATGTATTAGATTACTCCAAGGTGTTTTACTTGATGACATAAGACTAGAGAGTATTGCTACATCTGAGGTAGTCTGCGTTTGCCTTTGTTCCACTTTCTGGTGAAGACTAGTTCCGTCTTTGTCGGATTATCTCACAGTCCGCCTTTCTAAGAAATCAGTCCATAATCTATCGCGACAATCATGAGATACAAACTGTTAGGCAAATATCCTGCGCACCGATTAATAGGTTACTAGAATGACGGTAAATACCGCACAGGGTTTAAAATTCATGAATTTTATTCTGCCGCAAGAATATAAAATAAGACATGTGTAATTAATCACTCAATCTGTAGAAAATCTAAATTTGCTAAAGACAGCTTTACAAATAGGTAAATGATATTACTTACAAATCATGAAGTAGGTATTTGTAATTTTAAATTATTCTCAAAATTTATACCAGTGTTAGTACATATATATGGTCCATGCATCTCCGAAGCACTTCAAATCATAACTCGACTGTTCCAAACATTACCACCTAACATTCAGCCGATGATAAGCAGCAAGTGCATAACACACAAGCGATGGCTTAAACCCAAAACACGCAAAAATAGATATTGCAATCAAGGGAAAGCGATATGCGGGTGCTAGAGCGGTACCCGTGGAATGAACCCTAAAAACAATTGTTTGTCTTAGCAAAAAATAAATATCTAACATTGAAATGATTACTCATAACCTAACTAGTTTTTCATCTTACCTATATAACTATCTATGGGGTCTATTGCCTGGTAATAGCCAGTCGAACAAAACGAATAGTGTCCATTCTGGAGACTTCTCCAAAATAAATAATCGTCAATTCCATGGATCGGCAACATGATAGCAACACCAATACATAGATTCTTCTAGAATTGTTAACTAGTTAAATTGCTTGAACTCCTCTTGTTCTTGGTCAAAATTCTTGCCTGGCTATTTAATGTGTTAATTGCTGTTAAACATGACAGACTGAATCAAACTGACGTATGATAGGAGGAAGAACTTAAGTATGAAAAGCGTATAAGAAACCATCAACATTAATCTATAATGGCCTTCATTATCAAGTATATTGTATGGTAGACCGGAACGCAAGCGGCCACGCCACATCTGGGGCTGAGTTAAACAGAGTTCAGAGAATGACACGTGTAAGAATTCCAGGGGCTATAAGAATGACAACCGTCTAGAGTCTAGGGCTATAGAGTGAGTAACTGATATGCCACCTATGCACGTATTTCTGGAGCGAGGGGTCTTGGGTTTTTCATACAGACTAACAGGTTTTGATCACTTGTGAGACATTCAAAAATTGAGGGATTATCGGATATACTCCCATCTGAATGAAGGGGCCACTGAAGATTATTCGGTAAATATAATGAACATCAGAAGGTCAAGTAAGCCTGTAGAAATTACATACTCGCTAGTATTATGTACATGAGGGCGGATGGAAAGCCAGGTAAATTGCGTTAGATCGAGATGTATACTATATTGAAATATGGTAGAAGGAGCTGAATTTTGGACATGCGTAATGGCCAAATGTATCCGAATTATCCATGTCTTTATGGTCTAGCGAAAGTCCTTCATCGCCTCGGTGGTTAGAAGTTAGACGTTCTGCTTCTCATTTGTGGGCCGCGGGTTCGATTCCCGTCGGTCGCGACAGATGTTTTGATTACTTTTTTAAAGCTATGTTTGTTTTTTATTTTTTTTTCTTAATTTCAGGTAAGCCTTTGGGTTAGTTTTGGATAGTTCTTGTTGGTTGCACCCCCGTAGCGAGCGAAGCGATTTTATGTCAGATATTCTGAGCTCAATAACACCCGTGTTTGGTAAAGTTACGCGATTGTAGTTGGTATAACTCATCTTTTTGGCATGCAACCAACGGGTCGAGATGTGAGCAACGTGCTCTACAAGGATATGAAAGTATGGGGGGACGCAACGGGTCCAACTCAATATTTTTTTCTGCGACAATGGGGCACAACCGCCCAGCCTTGTAATTTAAAGATCCTGAAGTCTCTACTGCTACAAATTTTGTGGTTTCGGTACGCGGACGATAACTGATATTTCACAGGAAATGCAGTCATTCTTTTCTGCGACAGGTGGGACTCAACAGGCCCGGCCGTGTAATTTATATATTTTTTTAATTTACCTCGGATGCATCGTTATCGTACATTCGCCATATAAAGCCAATCGGAATAATATAGATATTATCCAGATACAAAATACAGCACAGGTCAACAATAGGTAACAATACTGCTTGAATTCGTGCAAATGGGCCGTCGTCTACTTTAGGATTATACTGCCCTTTTCTATTCTGATTCGGCCCTGTCTTTTATACGCGTGGTGAAATCTACGCTGTGATTGCGCTTATCATATAATTATAAAAGTATATATTATTATAAAAAAATGTGTTTTTTAAGGCTGAGAATTCAATTTTAATCCATTTTTAATTTGTTCTAAGTTTAACCTGTTATACTGTTTCTAATATGGTGCTCTTGGTGTTTCTTTTATTTACACTAAAATAGTGTGCATTTTAATGTATTTGATATATATATTTTTATTCTTGCATTTTTTTATATGTATTTTAATTTGAGTTGTGCAAATATCGTATATGGTGGTGCCGATAAATCATGATTATTATGACTATTGTCGCATCAGTAAGTTATGATTGTGATAATTAACCAATAACTTATGATTAGTATGATTATCTTAGATATACGGTATCACCAAGAGGTGTATGCCAGGTTTTACTTTGCCTTACATATTATCCTGTCTCACCTTAACTTGCTCAATATGAGATAAATCCGATAAATATAAATCCCTGAATAATTCCAAATTAAAATTTACTTAGTCTTACATATTATCCTGCCTCACCTTAACCTGATCAATTTGAAATAAAAATCAGATAAATCTAAATTTCTGATCAATTCCAAATTAAATAAATTAATCTAACCATAGACTTGCTGTTCTTCTCGCAAAAAGCCCCAATTGTCGCCAATCTGTCTACAACTTATTGCATCTAACAATATTTGTCGTACCAGATGTCTCTTTGCATAGATATTTACAACTTACTGGCACCACTTAGTCTAGCCGAAAATTTTCCTTCTCTTTTCGATAAGAAAAAAAAAAGGATCGAGTTCTTATGAACGCCTGTCCCAAGAAAATAGAGTTATGTAAAATTTAAATAATGAAAGTATAAATTTTGCGTAATAGAGTTGGTTCTCACCTGGAATAGTACCCATGGAAACGTTTTTTTTTCATTTCTCCTTCAGATGGGATTGTTGGATGACTTCGAGTGGATCGCGGTATTTTGATTTACTAATTTTGAAATCGATATATTGGCTGTGTGAGAAGTATAACTTTACATGTAGATCTATGGACACGTCCTGTATCACCTGTATCCGCCGATTACCGTTGTCCGGGCGACAAAGCACACGCCCATATTTGAAGCCAGGAGAGCACCCATAGAGTCATTTCGAATTAAGCCACGGTATATGAAATTAATGGCCTCTGTATCAGCCCATTAACTTTGTCTGTCTCAGGCGATTAACGTTGTCCGGGGGACGTCATATATAGTCATATAGAGACATGTATAATATAAGATCAGAGAAATACTCGGGGCATCGAGAAGCGTTAAACTACGGACTATGAAATTAATGACCCCTGTATCAGCCGATTAACGTTGTCCAAGGGTTACAATTTCACCATGATCAAACTCTCCACGATTCCACAAGAATCTGCCCGACTCTTTAGTTACCTAACCTTTGAACTCTCGATTCAGAATCTCTCGCGGCGCGCTTTGCGGGCCGCTTTTATATGTTTCTGGGCTCGCGCGCCTGTGCTGTAGCCCTAACCGCGTCTCCCTTATATGCATTTTGGAGATTTAAGGTTCATTTATAAACTCAAAAAGTTCACAATGTTGAGGTTGTAAAGTTCATAGTTGGTGAGGTTCAGAGGTCGGAGTTCACAGTTCATTTTATGATATTTATAAACATCAGCAAGAAGTTGGGAAAGTTCATATTTGATTGGCTAAAATTCGTAACCAATAGAATTTCCCACATCAAACATTTTTGCAGCCCTGGAGACCCATATTGTACAAAAAAATTGAGCGAGTCTGCTAGTACTCGAGACTGATGTGTAAACATATCCTATAACGACATCGGTTGTAAAAAAATTACAACAGCAGGTTGTGTTCCCAAGCGGTCACCCATCCAAGTACTAACCACGCCCGACGTTGCTTAACTTCAGTGATCGGACGAGAACTGGTATTTTCAACGTGCTATGGCAGTTACCTATAAATTTTAGCTTGTTCATAGAATAAAAACAAACACATTCGCATTTATAATATTAGTTAGGATTCTTTAATAACACATACTGGAAGCTTCGGACTGGATTAATTCACTGCACAAATTCGACACGAAAATCTAATGCCACCAGGAATCAACATCAACATATGGACACAGCTTATTTACCTTATAATCTTGGGCAGGCATCCTTTGATTTGGGAAAGTCAATAACCAACTTTTTCAAATTTTTGAAGAGGGCTATGACTCAATATTGTTTTAAACGTCTGGGCATCTAAATAATACTTTTGACAGTACGTTTAATTTAAAATAATATTATGCTTTTTTATCGTCTGAAATCCGTTTAAAAACTATTTTAAATGGCAAAATTGTATAAAAATCCGAAAATTCGGACTTTTTAAGGATGATTTGTCGTGGATTTTGAAGGGAAAATTCATTTTTAATTCAACCGTCCATTAAAAATAAGCTGTGCCATGGATCCAAATACACTTCGGATATAATATAATAAAAATAATACTTTTGACGGATCGTTTAATTTAAAATATGCTTTTTTATCGTCTAAAATCCGTTTAAAACGATTTTAAATGGCAAAATTGAATATAATACAGCCCTAGCGGCTAGAATCGGTTTACACATTTCCGTCCCATTTGCCGCGATTTACCCTCATACCGCCGCGTAAGATGTTTATACATTGTTATGCTCTAGATGCATAGCATAGGCTTGCTCGATTGTCTTGCACTGACCGTGAGAATTGCCTCAAGAAACGCTGTTGTGGACTGTATCTTGAATGAAACCTAGACATGTAACTTTAAAATAAAACTTTATTGCTCCTAAAGGGCTATTACGTCGCCTAAGAATGACACACGAAACGAAAACTTGTTCCTATTTAAATCAGTATTTTTGTTTGTAAAATGTAAAAATAAATAGTAAAATTAGTGTCCAAAGTTTAAATAGGTGATTGCCTTAGTGTTAAACCAATTTTCGAACAGTATAGTGGGTGTTATTTTCCAAAAATCGTCTTTAAATAACATTGACGGATTATAACCTTTACGTTGTGAGAACATTTGAATCATTGTTGCCGCGTTGCCAGTAGTACAAGGATTTTTTTGGTGTTTTGATATGGCGGGCGAAAATTTATGTGGTAAATGTAAATCAAGAGAAGCAGTAGGTGCGAAATGTGATAAATGCGGAACTGCAAACCATTTTATAATCTTGAAAATTATAATTTAATGTCACATTTTTCTAGGTCCCATATTGTGCATGGTGGGGTCTGTTTATACTCTCATGTTGGGTGGGAGGAAAACCTCTAGATCTCGAAAAGTATTGCAAAGAGCTTGATGCGGAGTTTTGTGGAATGGAGCTCTATCGGGATTTCTTGGTGATTGGTATTTATAGGTCTTCAAGGAGTGGAGAATTTGACAATTTTTTGAAATGCTTTCACAACCTTCTCTATGATTTGGCAGGTAGGTATAGGAAAGTTATTGTATTGGGTGACTTTAATGTCCATTTTGACAAAGATGCGACTCAAAAACGGGATCTGCTGTCACTTATAAATAGTTATGGTCTTGAAATAACCATATTTGAATATACCAGAGTGTCTGAGAATAGCAGATCCTGTTTGGACAATATTTTAACCCCCTTATATAGTCAGTTCTTTGAAACAGAGGTGCTAGAGCCATATCTTTCAGACCATTACTGTCAAATAATGTATACAAATTTAATGAGGGATGCACAAAATCTGAATAATAGTTGTTTTGTCAAAAAAATCTGTGAAAAAGATCATGTATATTACAAAACGAATTAGCAATGACTGATATGGGTCCCTATTATAATTCTCAGGATATAACTTACTTATCTAACTTTATTCACACCCTCCTTAGTAAAAAAAATTATATTATTTTTCCCCTAAGAAAAGCACATCAGTGTCATAAAAAAGTGCTAAATGGTTTGATCATGCCTTGAAATATAAAAGAGAAAAACTCACAGATATTCAAATATTAAGTAAAAGCTCACAAAATGCTAGTCTTAAAAATATGTATAAGATTTTAAAAAAAGACATATAAAATTGGCAAAAAAAACTATTATAGTGACCTCATAAATAAGTCAATGAATAAAACTAAATGTGCCTGGCACATAATATACAAGGAAAGAAATAAAACAAGGGGAAAACCAAACATAAAATGTAATGTGTCTCCTGAGGAATTTAATTCGTTTTTTATATCGATTGCGTCAAATATTGTAAATGATCTAAATATCAATAAAGATCTACAGGATGAGATACTTAGAAATATTCCTGAGTCATAACAATCTTTTTTTCTGGGACCAATAGTGGGGGGTGATGTTGGCCTAGCTATTGACTATGAAATTGATCCATTCTATGGATGTCTATATTGTAAATAGTAAAATTGTAAAAGCTT
>JAEQML010081960.1:0-11004 GCA_016904865.1 Pissodes strobi
TCATTAATCATTATTATTGGCCTGTGCAGAAAAAATGAGGGCTGTGCAGAATGCAACAACACATATAATCCGCCTGGTAATATGAAATATCCTTATGGAGATGAGAATCAATTGGGTGCTGATGTTACGTTGGACGATACAAATACCGTAAGTTTTTTAAAATTACTTATAATGTATCAAAAATATTGGTAATTGTTTACTTTGCGCACTTATTGGCTACCACAATAATAAAAACACTGTACTATGTTACTTCCCTTATTACCATCTTCTACACATTAAGAGCTCTTTCATACGATCCGTTTTTTCAACGGACCGGCACCGGACTGGATCAAACCTTTCACACCAATGAAAGGACGTTGGTAAATGTGAACGGTTGCATGCAAAACAATATGTTTCTGGGATATCCGTCAACTTTACCGGTCCGTCAGTTCTCCGGCCCGTTGAAAAAATGGACCGTATAAAAGAGCTCTTAGACAAGTAATAACTTTGCAACACCTTTTTATGATTGAATGTAAAATGAAAGTAAAGATTTTCTTTTTTTGATTAATTAAAAAGGAACCTAGCCCCGGAGAGTCGTATTGCAAATCCCGGCCCCTGTCGTGGGGTCGTTTGAGCGCCACCCGTTCTCGCCAACTAAACGGAAAAAGCTATGCGGGTGTTGTGCAGGGTGACTAGGTCAGCTCATAAAATCAACGGATACTTATTTTCAAACTATCCAGAAAACTAGAAAACACAGTCCCGCTTATTAAATTAAATCTTAAACTTAACAAGACCTAATAAACAAAACATAATCTAAAATTTAATGAACACTATATTTGCTACTAAGTTCTTTTTTTTTGAAAACACAGCAACAATCTATCTGGAGAAAAAGGTTAAATTAACATGGTTAATTAAAGACAAATGAATGATAAATGATGTTAAAATAATGGATACAATAAACAGAGTACAATATGGAGATTGTACAGAGGCCAATTCGGTTAGAAATACTTGGTTCTGTATGTCTTACCACTAAATACTACTTATCGAAGTGATCACTTGACGTTGACTAAGCTTCTTACAACTAGGTAGGTGTGCGCTAATAGCTGCACTGATTTTAGATGTAGCAATAATAGTATGTATCAATGAACGGCTACTGTAATTAAATCAAATGATTCGACAAGTTAATGAGAGAACCGAATTAGAATAAAACTACTGAAAGCGTAGCTGTCACTTGATTCATATTATAATACGATAAAATTCAGAGCAGTTATATCACTTGACTAATGAATGAAATGAAGGAAAGTATCGAGCCAGCACTTAACTTTTATTAAAATGAAAGAAGATTCAAAGCAATCAGATTAACTGGTCCGATAAACCAGTGAATAAATGTAAATAAGGTTAATGAGCTACTTCAGAACTCGGCGTTAATGAAAGAAAATGACATATAAAGTTTCCATGCAATACCCAAATCCAGTCGTCGACCTCTGGTGGAGGCGCCGGGCACCTTAAAATATCTCAGGTACTGCCTCTCGCTGGCCCTAAGGGGAAGATCTAGGCGAGATCTCGAGTGGTCAGTGTCAAGGTGTGCAGATGTGCTGCGGGCAAGGCCAGCACTCTATGACAGAGGTGGTTCCAACTGTAGGTAAAGGCAGTGGCCTACTGGTATGCGCGGTGGACCTCCTAGAAAGTTTGTATCCCTCCGGAAAGAAGTTGTGGCCCTTCAATAAAGCTTCTGGCTTGTAGTCCTTCAGAAAGAGTTGGCGTCTGGCCCTCCAGGAAGAAAAACTTCTGGCCCTCCAGGAAGAACCCTGAAATAATCCAGTACGCGTTAAATGAAGCCCCCTTACTTTAAGGAAAATCATAGCAAAAATTGCATAAATACATCTTCTTTATAAAACAAATTTCCCCAGACAAAAAAAAACCATGGGCTTGCAATGCCCATCAGCAAATAAAAGTGATAATAAGGTTCAGACAACTTGAATATACAATGATAGGTATGAATCCCTCCTAAAAGATAGTATAAACTTCCCCAAATGATCAAAATTAAAGTTACATTAAAATAAAATTCGGTTAGATAAAATGGAGTAGATAAGATAACCTAAGGGAAAAGCAAATGTCATTATATGCATTATAAGATCCTTTACACAAATAGTGCACTATATAAAAATCGATCTTTCCTATTGGTCGATCCGCATGGCCCTCCGCTCGCCTCGCTCGCTAGTGGGGCTCAAGGAAAGGAAACTAACCAGGTGCTAACCCAAGACATACTCAAAATCAAGAAAAAAAACTGTTTGGAAACCTAATCTTAAAAAATATATATAGCAACGGGGTTCAAACCTAGGTCGTCCAGGTGAGACCCAGCTGTATAAACCTCTACACCACGAGAGCTCTTGACAGAAATCGATTGCATGACGCAAAGATATAGTAATACGAGATGGATCGACCAATAGGAGAGGTTGATTTTTACATAGTGCACTATTTGTGTAAAGGATCTTTAAACGCGCATTATATGCACAAAAAAGGTAACACGGATAAGCAATCAAATAATTAATTTAGGCAAAACGGTAGCGATGTTTACCTCAGTCTTGTGTATATGAGGGCTACTCTGAGAAATTCGACGGTCTCGTTCTTATATGAAGAACATGGAAGCCGCTATAAATAATGGATACAAAAAACGTTAGCATCATGGCATTCACGCGCTTCACAGGCCATAGAAAAACAAATCCAGAGAAAATGCTTACCTAATACAGCATGTAGAGCCCAAAAAATTGGTCGTGTTAAAGCACAAACAGAAACACACAATAAATCCCCTAGCATAAGGGTTGTATTATATCGCAATACTAAATGTGAAGTTTCTAACTGCACTGGCAAACGTTCGCCTTACGAGCAAACTAGAAAAAGGACTCTCCAACGTTTTCGTCAATTTGCTTTCGAAATTAAATGCTGCGTCACAAGTAGTGATGGGCGGAAACATGCCGAGTGATTCGATAAAAGGAATAATTCTAAGATAATAAGCGACCGAGTTCTCGTTTATTATGATGGTAACATGATGGCGGAAGCCACGAATAGTGGTTTAAAATTACATTTTTCCAGAAATGCTAGGAAATACTCTTACAGGAATGGTAAACCTTCAAAAATCTAAATCGAGCACGACAAACACGCGATAGCTCATCCCTATTATTTTTCATAAATCTCACAAAAACTAGTCTGCCTTCCGTACAAAACGAGAAATATATTTAAAGCAGAGGTCCAAAAAACGATCTCCAGAATTGGCGTCCGGCTCCTGGCATTCATCAACCTAGGGTTCTCGAAAGGTAACAAAATATTCAAACTGAAATTAAAGTATGGTTCAATAAGTCAAAGGCAACGTATTCTTTAAAAATATAAAACGGTTGGCTGGTGGTTCCCGATAATGCAATATAAAACAAGCCAAGCTATTCTCATAATATGGTGCATTGCTCATCCACTAAAATAAATAGTCACAACGGATTATATAAGCTAATACAAATACATAACTAACCTTTATCTAGAATATAGTTAACTCATATTAGGAAAGCGGCATTTACAAGCAAATCAAATTAATAAATTTAGAATTAATAAACCGATGCGATGGCAGTTTCAAGCGAATTGTTGACAAAGCAAATTAATAAATTTAGAATTAATAAACCGATGCGTGCAAAATACAGCATCATTTTTTTTCCCTACAGGCGGCATATAAATGAAATTTTAAAATTTGCAAAATCGAACTGTTACAGCTTTTTGAAGTAAATACTTCTTTGGTTTTTAGTAGAGTGATTTTTCAAGGCCGTGTAACGACACGTTTTGAAATTTTCGTCTCGCAAGAGAGATAAAGTATATGACTCTCTTTCGCTCTCTTGCTCTCTTATGGAATTGGTAAAGAATTATTCAATTTTATGAGACTAAGTGAACCTAACCGAAAGTTGATTGGGCGACTAACTCAAAGTAACCAAATCTAATAAAATTGATTATAACGTATCAGAACAGGCTCAAATAGTTAAAATAAGTTGGGACGAAGTGAAACTAACCGAAAGTTGATTGGACGACTAACTATAACTAACCAGATCTATTAAAATTGATTATAACGTATCGTAACCGGTTCAAATAACTAACATAAGTTGAGACTAAGTGGAACTAACCGAAAGTTGATTGGATGACTAACCAAAACTATCCAAATTTGTTAAAATTGATTCTAACGTGTCGGAACCGGCTGAAATAAGTAAAATAAGTTGAGACTAACTGAAACTAACCGAAAGTTGATTAGGCGACTAAGCAAAACTAACCAAATCTATTAAAATTGATTATAACGTATCGGAACCGGCTTAAATAAGTAAAATAAGTTGAGACTAAGTGAAACTAACCGAAATTTGATTAGACGACTAACTAAATCTATTCAAATTGATTATAACGTATCGGAACCAGCTCAAATAAGTAAAATAAGTTGAGACTCGATAAAGAAGTATTCACTTCTATCACGTGTACTGTGCTCTCGACTGTGCTACGTGCTACTCGCGACTTTTTTAAAAATACGAACTTCACAGTATCACAGTACAGCGACTTTTTTATGTAAAAAAGTACACTAGAAGGGTTATATAAGCATATAACGTTAAAAAATAAAAAAAATTTGAAAATCTCCAAAAATAAATTTCCTCGTTTGATACAAATCAAAAAAAGTAAAAGCTGCTTTTCTTATTTCTTAATATTGCTATAGCTGCACTGTAACAAATTGGAAAAGTAAATAAAATTGACAAAATACTAACGTAGGGTACGTGAAACTCGCCTCTTGCGATCAGGGGTAAACCATACTGACAATTGGGCGGGACATAGAGCGTTTGTCTAATATTTCATTTCACGCATGGCCCTTCGTTCGGTTCGCTCGCGCCGAGTGCTCAACTAGGTAATAAAAACTAACCCAAACTAACTTAAGGCTTGCCCAAAATCAAGAAAAAACTTTTTGAAACTACTATTAGACGCTGCTAGCTAAACTAAACCAACTCAATCATACACAATAGTCAACAAAGAATAAATAAAACAAAAAAAAACAACATGGCCGACTACAACAGTACATAATGGCACAATTTTCTCGAACGCATATGCATACACGTATTAGCACCAATAAGGATCAAAAGATACTGCGCCATTAAAACCTAGTACCTACTTTATATGAGTATATTAATTAAAAAAGGTCATAATCCAATTTTTTTCCACAAATGATCATAATAAATTCCTCCATTGATAAAAATTAATTTTATATAAAAATATTTGCGGCGATAAAGTGCTCAACAGCCGCGTATTATTTTAACTAATAGAAAATAGAACAGAAATTTCCTAAAAGAATATACCTAATATATACTCACGGACAAAAATATTGCATATTTTTTTTGTATTTATTTTTTTTCTTTAAAACTTTTGTGATTTCTGTTGCTAAATCTGTTACATTGGACTGTTTTACCTTATAAATAATGAAATAAATTACATATTGAAGATTTACACAGATTCGTTAAGCAATTAGTGAAATAGCCTGATTTTGGTTATAGCATTTAATTAGGAAATATGCAATATTTTTGTCCGTGAGTGTATAATATATTTCTTCTACATTACAGATTGTGATAGTGAGAGGGGAGCGTTGATATAGTAAGAAGGTATTTGTGTATCGATATATTAAGGCAAAACTATATGGATATATCGGCAAGAAAATATCGATAAAAATATTTCCATATAGTTGAGAAAATATAGATATATCGTTACCGTCCCTATCGATATAATAATTTGTTATTACCCAGAGGGCAGCGGCGGACTAAATGTTTTCTAATAAGCTACGTTTTAATTTGTTTTAGCTGTTTGACTATTTTCGTGATGGTGAGTGTTCACCTTTACCTACATTGTTCAACATAGTAATAGTGAACGGATTAACTAAATAGTGTTTTATTAAATGCATCAGTCTTGACGCTTGGGATATTATTTATTATTACTTTTTATAAAAATTAAAACAATTATTGTTTATTCATTTTAGATAGTGTGCGAAGATAAAATAAATTACATTCCAGAATATGGAAGATGTCCATTTCCACCAGAAGATCCAAATGATATGCACCTCACAGATCCCTTTATTCGTTGCCCAGAATTTCCTGCTTCTACCGGTACACGGCAAATTCCTGCTGGGTATGTATATCTATAGCTATTATGAAGATGTTAAGTTATGGTGTTAACTGTAGTTATTGACAACCATAATTATAAAATTCTCAAATAATATGTATAATCCGAAGATTTTATCTTAAATGGCATAAAAATATGTAGATATTTTCAAAAAAGCAATAAATTAAAAAAAAACAGTTAAAAAAATACGACGAATGTGTAAATTACGTCGCGACGTGCAAAATCAATTACGTTTTGGCTTCTAGAGGTACACAAGGTCTATCATTTCATTTACATATCATAACTACTAAACCTAGTTTTGAGACTCATTCCAAACACATATTTTATAAACTGAATATATCGTTATTATGAGCAGTTTGTTTTTCATATTTTTTTATTACAGAATCTTGTCTATTTATCTCTTGTTATTACTAAGCAGTAGCAAATACATACATACAAATACATACATACAAAATTACATCTTCTGAGACTGATTTGTAGTATTTTATTCGCGCATGATTTGTCATAAAAGTTAAGTACTTACTTAATTTCGAAAAAAGATTAAACATAGGTATACAGTTGTATTTTATCGTTAGTATCATGGGTTAGTTTGGGTTAGGTTAATTCTCGCAGAATTTTTTTGAAGCAATTTGTGGTCTTCTTGCACTTCCCTTTTTAGACTTTCAGAAGTTTCTGAAGCCAACGCTATTCTTATAGTTTTTCTCTAAATGTCTAATATCTACATATTTTTACTTTTAATGACCTATCTCGCTCTTTAATTTGAGAAATATTTTAAAAAATGCTTGATATCAATTTTCCGATTTTCATTCACTGTCGGAGATACCTAAGTCTCGTCGGTATAAATTAACGTTTTCAATAGTGTGATTCTTGAAGTGCGTATACCTAGTTCATAAGTTTTAATACAAAATTACAGATACTATCAAAATTCAAACTGACCATAGGTTTTAAGATGATATAATTTACAGTCTCTTTGATAAAGAATATAATAGCAGAGTACAAATAATATCGAGTAGAGTCACTCAGCAAAATCATTTTGATGTTTTTGCATCAAAGGCAAAAACCGACGCACACCTGCAGCACGGTATAAATCCATGATAGGCGACGATTCGCCTGTGACGTCATTGCGTGCGTTGTTTGGCGCCGCGCGCCGGCCGGCATTTACAACGTGAACGAACGTGTGCTTTTCATTTGAGATTCGTATGTTTTATATTTAAATTTTGTTGGCGTTACTATACCTTAGACGGTGTTTGTTGGTATTTTTAATTAAAAAACGTTTAATAATGAGGTCTGCTGTGGACGGATGTAAGGTGGATAACCAAGGCAAAAACTTTGATAGGAATATAAGGTTGAAACACCACTTTTCCCAAAGACAAAATATATGTAGTAAATGGGTTCACCTGTGTTTTCGTAAGGATAAATTTAATAAAACTTCTGCATGTATTTGCTCAAAACATTTTGAGGAAGATGACTATGTACAGGGTGGCCCGTTTAAGACGGACCTCTACCTTATCTCGAAGACTACGATGGTTGCAAAAAAAATTAAATACAAAAGTTGTTCCTAGTAAAACGATCTTTACTTTTTTGTATTTTTTTAATCGTTCCTTTTTTATATACAGGGTGGTCAAAGAAAGTTACACTTTTTTAAATGAAACACCCTATATTTTATTACATTTTTGGATTCTACTTAAAATTCTAAGCATATTAAATTTGATGTATGATGTTATACCTCTAGAGTCAGTAGTTTCAGCTATAAACAGTTGAAAATCGGTACTTTGGCTTCTTTTCACATTGGTAGCAGGAAGACCATTAAAGATGGAGTAAAATTAATTCCACATTCCTATCTTAACTTTCCAAGAGCTATCTGATGGTGCTAAGTGATGGTACCTACCGAGGTACCAGGTTTGGTACCCATGGTACCACCTGCCAATAGTACCTACCGAGGTACCAGATTTGGTACCCATGGTACCACCTGCCAGTGGTACTTACCTAGGTACCAGATTTTTTACCCATGGTACCACCTGCCAATTAGTACCGTCAGATAGCTCTTGAAAAGTTAAGATAGTAATGTGAAATTAATTTTACTCCATCTCTAATGGTCTTGCTACCATCAGGATTTGATAAATTTAACAATTTCTGAAAAAAGAAAGATGACTAAAATTATTATTTAAGAAAAAATATTATGATCGATTTCCTTTTTTTTGCTCTCGATTGGCCTATACTCAATAAACGTTTTTTAGATAAAAGTAAAAGTTTATTACGTTTTTCAAAAGATGCTGTTTTTAATACAACTATTTTGATCCATTCATCATAAAAGTTATGTTGAATATTAGTTTTTTTTTATTAAATAAATAGTATTAATATGTAATAATTAGTTTTTAATTTCACCCAGGACACAAATTTTCTTAATAAATAGAGAAAATAGTTAAAACATAATGATTATGTGCCTATAAACGTATGTATTTCAATAGCAGCTAATCACGCAATGACGTCACTGCGCGGAGCGAACGAATTTGAGACGGCTAGGTATCATACCTTTCGTTTATTGTATCATGGTATAAATCAGCGAGCAGTCTGTCAGGAGGGATTCAAAAATTTTTCGCTGCTGCAAAATTATTTCCTTAGTTATTATTTCAACGCGACCCGACAATACACAATCTCAGGGCGTTTGCACAATAATGCACATTGACGGTACGCTGTCCCTCGTAGCCGAGCCACCGCAGGCCACGAACCAGATTGATCCGGTTTCGCTCCGAGGCCAAACACTGTCGGCACAATTGGAAATTTGTCTCCAGTGTACCTACCGTATATTTATTTCTACCGTGATAATAGTATATATTACATTACTATAAGTACAAGCGAGCTAGACCCTCGCCAGAATAAAATTATGAGGGTCAAACGTTAAGAAAGTTTAAGTGAAAAAGTATCAATTCAGAATCAAAATAAGAACACAAAAAACGTAGTTGAACCAATTTTTATAAAAAAAACATACGGTGTATGCATCTGCTGGGTGGGGAGACGCTGAATGATTATACACGCGCCAGTGGCAAAGACTTGAACTTTAACGATCACGTTTCATATATCTAATATCATTGTTGAATCATGGTAGCTCTCAAATGTTTAATTATTGGTTTTAAAAATACATTAAAAAATGGAAAACCTCTACATTGCGAGATTAATATTATAAAATAAAAGTATTTTTTTTGTTCTGTATTTTGAAATTATTTGCCATAACTTCGACATATATTGTCACGAATTGTATTTTTTATCTGTGACGCCATGCCTTACTTAGCGTGTAGGAGAGTAGCTCAGATTTAGAGACGTACTACGTCAAGTCGAGAAGAGATAATAAAGGAGACACATCGATAAAAGCAGTAACAAGTTTATTTACAAGCAAACTTAACAACGGTTAGACTGTACACTAATAAAGGCGTGTTTAAGATTATAGATGAATTAAGAATTTATAATATACCCAATTAATATGAAATGCATGTCTTCTCGAGGGAGGCTTAGTTTAAAGTTTGTCTAGCAAGCGACGTCACTTTCATTAATAAAGTTTTATGGGAGCGGGGTTGTCTTATTTATATATATTCGTTCTGATATTTATAATGTAAGTTTTTGAAGTTTATCATTGATTATTAAGGCACTTTAACTACTTTTAACAATCCCCAAAAACTATCCCTTTACTGGAAGTTCTGACATTCATCCAGGTTAGGTAAGGACCTGACAACCTTATACCTGTGCATAAGTGTTCTCAGTTATGGGGGTTATGGGATAGAACAGCTAGAAGTGGACGTACCTGTGTACTGCCCCGCAACTAGACTGAGCGGTTTGAGAGACCCGAAAGCCTGATGAACTTGGCGTTTGCCTGCATATTTGTATGTTACAAAATGCTGATGGCTGCATCATTAAGGATTAAAATTGCTCCCGTCGACCGCTCAAGTTGTTTATAATTAACAGTGAATGTTTATATAACATTTGTCAAGTTCACGTTTAAACTTAGGACATGGTGATATTTAATTAGTAGATTTATGTTTTTTAGTAGTTCACACATTTCCCCTCCCTGATAACGTTGGTCCCGAATGTTTTAACCTGACTTATTTGCTTTAAAAGCAATAAATATATGATCAAACTACTCAATTTATTTTACTTGCTGACCTAATTCAACATGCTAGCTTTGTTTAAAGCAATAAAATATCTTTAACGTATCATATGTCTATGAATTTTATTAATTTCTCAAGTTATCGCCTTGCGATGCAGTCTTGTGCCACTTCGATGAGTTAATATTAACAATGCTATGTAAATTAATAGAGCATTATACGTTACGCTTCCGTGGATCATAGATGGCGATTGGATATGTCATTGTTTGCAGATTCCTTTGCTGTCGGATGTTTCCTGTACTTTGCTTTTGTGTTGCGGACTGCTTGTTTATACAAGGCCTGGTAGATGGTGCTCCTAGCCGTCTGTCGTAGTCTCGTAGTGTGTTTTTTAATTCCTTGATCCTTCAATTCATGGGTGTTGCAAAATGGCGTCGGCTTGATTTTCTTGCTTTTCCGTGTGTTGGTATTCGATGAGCTAAATAATACAATCAAATATAAGTATCGTGAATATTGAGTATGGGGTGATAATAATTCTCATCATCATCATCATCATCATCATCTGTCTGCTGACAGATGTGTCTCTTTTTGGTCGACTTGTGCTACTGTAGTCTGCACACATTGACCTGCAATACGACATAGGCACGAGATTTTTGGTAATATTAGACACTAGGCTGGCAAGATTTGATCTGGAGCATACTCTAAGGTTTGTTATTTTGATCTAATTCGTTGTCCACTGCTGCAGGTATTTCATCCA
>JAEQML010081961.1:0-11004 GCA_016904865.1 Pissodes strobi
TAAATCGAATCCACCCCTATTCTCATTTAAATTAAATTAAATAAATTAATTATCCTCACAAATTGGTGACTGAGCTAGAAATTCATTACAAAGGGGCATGACTAAATAGTTACAAGGGATTCTATTTTTGTTATTGAGAATTATAGCTTTGTTTAGGTTTTATATTATATAACGTTTATTTATTTTTAAATAATAATAAATTCATGTTCAGCTTAATTTGCTTTTAATTTCAAGGTATTAATATAAGGGACTGTTTCTGCTTATGCATTGTTTTTTTTTAATATTTAACTAAAAGGATTTTATTTTTGTTATTGAGAATTATAGCTTTGTTTAGGTTTTATATATATTATATAACGTTTATGTATTTTTAAATGATAATAAATACATGTTCGGTCTACATTAAGTTTCACGGTATTTATCAGGAAACTAAAAGTTACTGCGCACAACATTTTTTACTATTATTATTTTAGCTCAAATTTCTAACATTTAATTTAAACCAATTGATCTTCAAAACTTTTATTTTATTTTTTTTTTGTTTTTTTTTTGCGGGGCAGCAATATGACATCTGCTTAAAGCGGCATATGCGGTTAGTCCGGCCCTGTATGAACTGTTCCTCAAAAACTATGAATGTATCTTACAGTGGAAACTGTGTCTCTAAAGAAGTTCTACTTAAAATAAAGAAGGTGGTTGCCCTTTCGGCAAAACCGAAATTAGGTAGGTACCTACCATATGAGTTTTAATATCTACTTCTACATTAATACGAACTATTGTTCGTTAGAAACTATACCAATAACTAAACGCTCTATTTCTGAAGCATATATGCCTTATACAAAATTAAGTCTTTATTTATATCTATCGTCAAAAACAGGGGTGCAATAAAAATCAAGAAAATCAAAATAATGGCCACACGTATGCGGCCCGAAGGAGCTAATGACACAAGTAGCAGGCGTGCATTCCAGACTATTAAAAGCAAGATTTATGGCGTAAAAAAGTCTCTCTCTAAACGTCTACAAATTGTCGAGGCGGTAAATGAGACTCATTTGTCACGGGCCTAATACACTTCCAAGTTAATTTTGTAGACCAGTCACCCACTAAATCTGCATTGTCGACACTTTTATTTCTTTGAATTTCTGAGGTTAAAATTTTGCAACTGGCAATTAATCGAAGCGTCAACAGATAAGTTTCATGCATAGATCTTAAAATAAAGTCCCAAATTGAAGACTATTTAGTATCTAATAGGAACACTTTTCCTTTATAAATTATTTTATGATAAGAAAATACTAGATCAGTTCTTGACATTAAAAACGAACAATTAAGTTATTGTACTCGTTTAAGACCTTATATAATTTGCAGTCATCAAAACCAACTGAAAACAATGGAATTTATTAAGGTTTGCTACAAGGGTATTGTAAACATTTGTTCAGAACATCTTTTTTTTTGCTCAGGCCTTATTTTATTATTTGCTTATTATTCATATAGACACATGTTATTTCTTTATTTTGATTAAGGGCTATCTCGTCTGGCACCATCGACACACATTATTTTGAGCAAAGTTATATGAGCCATCGGCACAATTTACGTTTAACTGATAATTTATTAGAGGATTGATTACAGATTAATTGTAGGGCGTCGCTAGTCGCCGCGCCGCCGGTCCAGATGCTCTATTTCGTCCAGTTCCGTTTTGTTTTTAACACATGCCACTTTGATCCACGATCCTTTGTTTTTCGGCGTTTTCTTTCGGAACTATTTAGACACGCGTTATTTCGTTACTTTATCCTAGTGCCATTTTGTCTAGACTCTATTTTGACCAACGCTCGTTTGTCCAGCATTAGTTTGTACCAGAACCAACTTGTAGCGTTGTTAATGCTACCAAACCCAGAATATATAGTTTCTTCCCTTTCACTGGTAGATTTGTGTGGTTGATATTCTCTTTACCTTACATTAGAACTTAACACACCTATTCTGAACTTATATCTTAAAATTTAAAACATTAACTATTTCATACATTGGAATATGAGAATGTACCCAACCGGTATCGCCGAGTACATTTCCCAAGTGTTCTGTGGTCGTCTATTATTTTCGAAGGTTCTCTTGACGGATGTCTAGGATATCTTTTGGCAATTAACGTGGAGTGGTCTCCCCTTCTGACCGATGAACGTGTAAGGTAAGGAGAAATCGAGATATTATCGTTGTAATTTTGGGCATCAGGTCTAGTACTCTTAATAATTTATCATGAAATAAATTGGCAAGCACCCTGTCATAAACATGTTCACATATTATCGGCAATATCGTCTCGTAAAAGTATTTTATGTAAAGTAAAGGCTGATTTTCATATATAGGACTATGCATCGACTGTGCGCCTACCGTGCACTTACCGTGTCGTTGTCACTGTAAATCAAAAAATTATATGCTCCATATAAAACGCACTGAAACCCTTATTTACATTATTTACACATAAAGGACTGTGTCCTCTATATGAAAATCAGCCTTAAGATTACCCTTTTCAAATGGTATGTTATATCTTTGTTTTTCTCTATTAGATAATTCAAATTATTTATAATTTAACTAGGGTCCGCCTTTCGCCGGGTCTTTCGCACTAGCCTAGAGAATTTCTCATGGTTCATTCCTGTCAGTTTGAGACCTTTGACTTGACTTGACTTGACTTGAAAAGGGTTGGCGCTGCTTCGAGGCAATTTGCCAGTGCGTCTCCGGGAATCTCCAGTAATTCGAGCCTGTGCTCCTGACCTGGAGGTTCCTACTTTCTTCTTTCTAGTTAATAGTTATTTGCTATGTTAATTTATTACAATTACTTCTGGCACTTAAATGTATTTTAACAGAGGATAACTTGTTACGGGTTGGCATTAGTTGACATATATACATACAAACAAAGGATAGACGTCACACTTTGGTAGTGGGTAGGGATCATATGAAACAGTGTTAGATCTGCAAAAAAACGTTTAATTTTATAATTTGATTTTGTTGTAATTTAGGAATTTCATTAACAACGTTAAGGTTATTGGATTCATTTCTGCAAGAATCGTATCTATAGCGAGTGGTGGTTTTTAACCACGTTTAATGAATTCCTTGTACCTATACCCCAGATAAACCCACACCAGATGCAAAAGATCGGCAAATTCCTCGCCAGCCAACTTTAACCTTGACGTGGCGGTTATACGCGGCCTGCACCATATCTGCGTATGATTATAGAATTGTTCTTCAAAATTAAAATAGTTGGTCCGCACCAATTAAATGAAAACGTGTTTCGTTGGTGGACTGGTTCAGGAAAAGTAAAAAATTGCAATAGCCATTCACTCTCTTTTTTCCCAACAGGCGGTCATGAAAATCTTGTGTTATTATGGCTGCTCTGACATTTTTTACAGAAATTCCCTTAATACGCTTTATTGTAGGCCGATTTAAGGTTATTTTAGCATTGAAAATGTTTCTGTTATCCTAATATAGGGCTTCAAATAGTGAAAAAGTACATGCTACATTTGCCACATGACGTCATACGCGTGAGAGATAGTGTTAGTTTGTTTTTTAAACTTAAATTTGATCATAAGGTATCGGAATCCGTTCAAATGACTAAAATAAATTGGAACTAGCTGAAACTAACCGAAAGTTGACTAAAACACTAACCAAAACTAGCCAAAAGTAACCAAAAGCACCAAAACGGGCTAAAACGTATAGGAACAGGTTACACACATTAAAATAAGTTAAAACTAACTAAAGGGATTAACCAAACCTAACCAAAAATATTAAATTCGATTAAAACATATCGGAACTGATTCAAACGACTAATATAAATTGGAACTAGCTAAAAGTAACCGAAAGTTGATTGAATAACTAACCAAAAGCAAATAAAAGCAGGAAAACGGGCTAAAATGTATCGGAACAGATACAAATATTAAAGTAAGTTAAAACTAACCCAAATTAACCGAATAATAGCGACTAACCTAAACTAACCAAAAACATTAAAATTGGTCATAATGTATCGGAACTGGTTCAAATGACTAAAATAATTTAAAACTAACTGAAATCAACCGAAAATTTATTGAACGACTAACCAAAACTAACCAAAAGCATCCAAAAGCACCAAAAAGGGCTAAAACGTATCGGCACAGATTAAAAATATTAGATTAAGTTGAATTTAACCGAAGTCTGGCGACTAACTTAAATTGACCAAAATCATTTAAACTGGTTAAAACGTATCACGACCGGTTCAAATGACAAAAAATAAATTGGAACTAACTGAAAGTAACCGAAAGTTGATTGAATGACTAACCAAAACTAAAATTGGTAATAATAGGAGCCGGTTCAAATGACTATAATAAATTAAAACTAACTGAAATTAACCGACAGTTGGTTAACCGACTAACCAAAACTAACCAAAGTATACAAAACCCCCCAAAAAAGCTAATTTTCAGTTAGTTTTAATTTATTTTAGTCATTTGAACCAGTACCGGTATGTTATACCCCATTTTAGAATTTTTGGTTAGTCACCGAAATTCGGTTAATTCGTATTTGTTTTAACTTACTTTCATAGTTTTAATCTATTTCGATACGTTTTAGCCCGTTTTGGTGCTTTTAGTTACTTTTGGTTAGTTTTGGTTAGTCATTCAATCAACATTCGGTTACTTTCAGCCAGTTCCAATTTATTTTAGTCAATTGAACAGGTTCCGAGTTCCGATACGTTATAACCAATTTAAACGTTTTTGGATAATTTTAGTTAGTCGTCAAAATTCGGTTAATTTGGGTTAGCTACTTATTTTAATACCTTTTATCAGTTCCGATAGGTTTCGCCCTTTTTGGTGTTTATGGTTACTTTTGATTAGTTTTGGCTAGTCATTCAATCAGCTCTCGGTTAGTTTTAGTTAGTTTTAATTTATTTCAGTCATTTGAACCGGATCCGATAAGTTATAACCAATTTTAATATTTTGGTTCATTTTAGTTAGTCGCCAAAATTCGGTTAATTTGTGTTAGTTGCTTATTTTAATACCTTTAATCAGTTCCGATTCGTTTTAGCCCTTTTTGGTGTTTATGATTACTTTTGATTAGTTTTAGTTAGTCATTCAATCAGTTTTCGGTTAGTTTTAGTTAGTTTTAATTTATTTCAGTCATTTGAAGCGGATCCGATACGTCCCCTGATCGATCATAACCAATTATAATGTTTTGGTTAATTTTAGTTAGTCGCCAAAATTCGGTTAATTAAAGTTAGTTTCAACTTACCTTAATATTTTTAATATGTTTCGATATGTTTTAACCTTTTCTGGTACTTTTGGTTAGCCTTGGTTAGTCGTTCAATCAACCGTCAGTTAATTTCAGTTGGTATTAATGTATTTTAATCATTTTGACCAGTTCCGATACGTTATAAGCGTAGCGTTTTTGGTTATTTTTGGTTAGTCACCAAAATTCGGTTAATTTGGGTTAGTTTTAATATTTTTAATCTATTTCGATACGTTTTAGACCGAATTGATGCTTTCACTTACTTTTGGTTAGTCGTTCAATCAACTTGAGGTCAAATTCAGTTAGTTCCAATTTATTTTAGTCATTTGAACCGGTACCGAGACGTTATAAGCATTTTTAATGTTTTTGGTTAGTTTTGGTTAGTCACCAAAATTCGGTTATTTTGGGTTAGTTTGAACTTACTTCAATATTTTTAATCTATTTCGATGCGTTTTAGCCCGTTTTGGTGTTTTTGGTTACTTTTGGTTAGTTAGTCGTTCAATGAACTTTCGGTAAAGTTCAGTTAGTTTTATTATATTTTAGTCATTTGAACCGGTTCCGGTACATTATAAGCAATTTTAATGTGTTTGGTTAGTTTTGGTTAGTCGCCAAAATTCAGTTAATTTAGGTTAGTTTTAACTTAACATTTGTAATGTGTTCTGATAAGCTTTAGCCCGTTTTGGTGCTTTTAGTTACCTTTGGTTAGTTTTGGTTAGTCATTCAATCAACTTTCGGTTACGTTCAGTTAGTTCCAAATTACTTTAGTCACTTGAACCGGTTGCGATACGTTATAATCAAATTTAATATTTGTGGTTTGTTTTCGTTAGTTGCCAAAATTCGGTTCGTTTTGGTTAATTTTATCTTACTTTAATTTTTGTAACCTGTTCCGATAGGTTTTAGCCCGTTTTGGCGCTTATGGTTAGTTTTGGTTAGTGGTCTAATCAACTTTCGGTTAGTTTTAGTTAGTTCTCATTTTTTTAATAACAAGGGTAGGTCTTACTTCTCTGTAATTTTGTTATGTATGGAAGGTATTTTTCATACGCTTGTATAAGTTATGGGACATTCTCGCCTCTTCTTGCATAGTGGAGAATGTGTTTGGTAAATCCATTGTTTCTTAATTAATGACGTAATTGCATGGTCTAAAATAGGGATGACTTTCGAAAGAAATGTTGTTGCTAGTTTTTTTCTTCTGTATGCAAGGTTCGCTTCTGAAGCTTCTGCAAGAAGTATATTTGTCGGAGTCGACCTCATACATCCCAAGCATATCCTCAAACCTGCATAATGGATTGTATTTAATTTATTTAAGATTATTTTCGCCTTTGGGACAAACAGGATAGCACCAGAGTCTATCTAAATGTGTTCTCACTGAAGCATAAAAAATAGTTAAGAGGACTCTGGGGTCTGCACCCCACCATACACAGCCCTTTAAGAAGATTTATCCATTTTTTTGCTTTATTCCAAACATTTCCAATGTGAGCCCTCCAGTGGAGGTGCTCATGTACTGCTAATACAATTTAGTTTCTCGCAAACGCCAGACATAGGACGTGATTAGTGATAGGTTATGATTAACACCCATGCCTTTACGGAAACCGATTTGATATGGAGTAAAACTTTGTTTACTTTCCAAAATAAACTCCAAACGATTCTTAATTAAAATTTCTAATACTTTGAGGTAACATGATGATAGGATTATTGGCCTATAATTGCCAATATTACGGGGGATTTATTAGGGCCATTTTTGTTTGAAGTGGTAGAGACCTTTTTGTTGAACTGATGTTGACCCACATGGCGTAACGTGCAGCTTCACCTGGCACAGTAAAGCACTAATTGAGGCCAGTGGCCAGCTAAGTAGCCATATGAATGAGGTAAAGGCCATCAAACACTGCCAGTGAATTCTACTTCCGCATGACCATATGAAAAAGTAGACCATTTAATTACTTACCTTATTTTTACCGAAACTACCGTTTATGCCTTTTTATCGTGTATTATCTTTTACCGTTATTTGATTAATTAATACCGAATTTCTTCATTACCGTATATAATATATTATAATATTATTGTAATGATCTGATTTACTTTTTTGTATTACGTACATAATTCGTAATTATGTTTTAGTTAGCGAATTAATCTTTATTTAATGAGTTTTATTTAACACGTTCTCTGCGTATGATGCCAATTGGTGTCAACCGACTCCTCCACTATTTGCGGGTGACGCCTTATGGCGCGTCAGTATTATTGTACTGGGCTTTGGTATTCAGTCAGCACTGGGCAAAGGTGGTTGTGTTGTGTGACGCACATTGTGATATACGTGACTCTCTTATCTCTGGCACTTCCTTCCCAGTAAGTATTCGACCGCCTTGTCTATGTTAGGAATAGCAGAAAGTCCTTTAGAGTGCGGGGTAGGGCCCACAGCCATGACACGAGGGAAAAGACCCTGTAGGCTCCGGATTACTACCACCTGAAAAAGTTTCAGAATGGCCTTAATTATCTAGGGATAAAGTTTCTTTAATAATCTTCCGGATGATATCAAGGATTTGCCTGGAAAAACCTATCAAGGTCTTTCGTCAACTCTAGGTCATCCACAAGACGGAATGCCAAGCTCCACACATGAGAACAGTATTCCAGAGATCTTATCTAGGCCTTATAGAACAGTATAAGAGCTGATGAGGTGAATACAACTTTTTCTCTATAGAATACTCCTAACTTTTGTGCTGCTGCCTTGACGATTTTGCTGACGTGATTACACCAAGACATGTTGTTTTGTACGTTTATACCCAGCAAGCTTATGGATAAATCAGGTGCTTTAAATATCTGTTTGTATGTGTAGGTTTTCTGTATATTTTTGTTTCGGAACTATTCAAGTCTTTTTTTATAAGAATGTCAAGAAATGAGAGTTAATCATTAATATCTTTTTCTATAGTGAATTGTATTGTAGGTTAGGTTTCCAGCTTCGTTAGGGTCACTAAACTAGCACTTGTGCTGTTTACACCCTGGAGCCAGAGCAAGCGGCTCTAATATAAGAAGATTTGTAAGTTAATGTGAACCAATAGGCAAACAGTTGTAAGGTAACAATGAATGAGGATATGAGAGTGATGTCGTCTGCAAAGCTGTAAATAGAAGTGTTTGTCTTGTCTAAGAGATCGTTGATATAGAGCAGGAACAGTGTGGATGATAATATACACCCTTGATAATATACACCCATGACAAACCGTCATACCACACCCTATCAAATGCTTTCGCTAGCCACTACACGAGATTCGCCGTGACTCTCGATGGCTTTGGTCCACAGGAAGGTCACGTAAGTCAGGCGATCTCCCGTTGATCTGTGCTTGCGGAAGCCATATTGGCTATCGCTTATCATGTCTGCCGATTCGAGATATTTTAGGAGCTGTTCGTTGATCAGTTTCTCCATGACTTTGGACATGCTGAGAACTATTGCAATTGAATGGTAGTTATTTGGAATCGTTTTTTTTACCTTTATCGGGATTGATTGCACTTGAGCGCATTTCCAGCTAGAAGGAAAGCATGCAGTTCTGTATGACAGGGTGAAAAGGCTGCATAGTGGAGCTGTTAGTTCAGCAGCACATTTCTTAATCACTATTGCTGTAACGCCATCCGGTCCTGTGGCCTTGTTAGTGTTTAGGCTTTTGAATATTCGCTTCCCTTCGCGTTGGTGAAATACCAGACCTGGCATTGAGTAATTGATGATCTAAGATAGAATTTGATGCAAATATTTCGGCAAGAATGTTCGCATTTTCTTTGGCTGTTTCCGCTATTGAGCCATCATCTTTAGCCAGTGGTGGGATTGACGTCTTTGAGAAACCCTGATTGATAGCTTTGGCAACTGACCAAAGGATCTTGATCCGTAAGGGCAATTAAAAAGCTTGTTCTTGATCTGCACATTATCGCCCTCCTTGCTCTCGTCAGTGGTCCGCGTACACTGGTCCCTACTCGTGACTGCTGTTGACCAGGGAGAGATAAAAGCTTCCACACCGGCTAGGGTAACTTGAGATATCTCATCAGCAGCAGCTACCTATTTATTTAATCTATATGGCAATAATATTACTATTTTCTAAAAGTATTTCCACTATTTTTTACATATCGGTACCTTTGCTATAATGATGATAGTTAAGTTCATGTCAGTTTTCAGATACCTACTCGAAAAGGAGTATTCATTACATCCGAATAAATTCCCTGGGAATTTAACCGACTCATTTTGCAACAAACCATTCATGCCATACCATTCAAGAGGGTGCCGAATCCTTGTGTTATTCACGATTTTAACGACTTTTGCGTAAAAATTGGGCGTGGCTTAGCCTTCGCCAAAGAATACCACTGCGGCCTTGTCTACGGTTCGCTCCCCCTGAGAAAGAATCCTGTCTACGCCCATGCGAACTCCACTATTCCACCATCGCATTTTTAAATGAATACTAGCAAAATTTTTGTTGTTGTCGTATGATCTAAGAAGTATGTCTGTTTTACCTTTCTTACCTCATACCGAAAGCCTAAAACTACATCTTTGCATATTGCGGATAAAACGTAGGTATGAATTTATTAATTATTTTGCTTGGCTACGAGCACGAAAGTCTGAAAACATGAACAAAACTAGTAAAGTGTCATAGTACAACTGCCTACTCTACTTACAGTGAATTAAAAATGATAGTTACTTTAAAATGATATGTTTGTAATACAAAGATGAGTGTTTGTTGAAATGTTCAGTCTGGTTTACTAAACATAAAGCTTTCGAATGACAGTTTTCAAAATATCTCCTAAAGATTTTGACGACGTGTTTGTTTTGAGAATAAACCCAACACACCATTTAACTTTGCTTAATCCCTAAACCGAATTCATTGAAAATAAAGGAATAATATTTTAGACGGAGCTATTCATTTGAGACGTTAATGTGTGTGTTTTTTGACAGCTTTATTTTGTCCATTATCTTTTATGAGTGCTTAAAAATTGGTATGCTTGAATTGGGAACGTGTATTAGTATTGAAATAATAAATTTATAATGAAATGTATTTTAGTGTATTATATTACAACAGTTAGCATAACAGTTAGAGCAGGAAATAATAGAGACTGAAATCATAATACGTTTTGAAGCTCAGCCAATAAAATTTAATGATTTATTGTATCAGTCAAGAGCACTATTATTACAACAATATACTTCATAATCACTAGCTAGTTATTACATTTAAGAGATGTAATAAATAACAAAAATAAGAAAGGAGACTATTAAATATCGGGTAAGAACAGACAAAAGTCGTTCCTATTTAAGTTGCTGGGGGACTGTCTAAGTACAGTGGTTAAAATCCTAGAAAAGAAATAGAAAACTTCATCAAAATGATAAAATTAATAAAAAAACGTTTAGAGGATAGTTTGTTATTATAACAATTCACAAAAAATTCATTTTCTACATATAAAAGAGACTGGTTAGTCAGGGTATTGGGTTTAATTTAACAGTTAAAGTTCAGAACAGCATCTCAAAACAAATGTCCACAGATATGTTATCATTAGAAAATTCGGATATTTGTAGAGTAACAGATTTTTAATTTCAGATTTAAATATCGTAGTATCGAGGTTTCTAATATAAGATTATAACTTGCTATAAATTTCGAACTATGCCATTTACAAAATTGACGTTTTGGCTATTGTAACAAATGACACTAACGAAGTTAATATTTACAATTTACTGTAAAATATAATTGGACTATCACTCGCATTGAGTTAGTTTGAGTTAGGACCAGAATAAAACGAATGCCTCTCATCCTACCCAAATTT
>JAEQML010081962.1:0-11004 GCA_016904865.1 Pissodes strobi
GGAGGCGTTTGCTCACCGTCAATTGTTCCGAACTCCCGCTCGTGGGCCCTGTTCAGTATCTGTTTGTAAAGCACTTCGGCCTCTTTGTATTTTCCCTGCTTCAGGTAGCAGGAAGCCAGGTTGTTCATCGTTTTGCTGACGTTTGGGTCGTCGGCGCCCAACCGCTTTTCGTAGATCTCGAGCGCACGCTGGTAGTATTTCTCGACTTCCTCGTATTTCCCCTGGAAACGAAAAGAACGTAAATAATTCCGTAAAATGTGATCTCTATCTAACCTACAAACTGATCCTACATATTTCTTTGTATGTTATCTCCTAGCCTAATATAAGCGCAAACGGCACGTATCATTTTTAAATTTATACTTTAACTTACAGGTTTTGCGTATCCAAAGTTGCATGTAAGAATGCAGGACGCCCTTTGCATACATGTACAGGTTTTTTTTCCATTATTTAGACAACACCTACCGGATTTATTTTAAGAGATAGATATAACTTGATATACCGTCTTAATTTATTATCAGAACAAACAAATGAGCGACAATCTGTCAAAAAATATAAATTTTGTGTGTTAAACGAAATACCGTTCCTTTATCGGATAATGCGCTCGTTACTAGTTCCGAATATACAATAATAATAAGATGCTTTATTGTCAAAAAATTTTACAATTTGTACACAAAGCTAGAGCTAGAGTACAAAACATATAAAAACACAAATAGAAACATACAATGAGAAGAAAAAGAAAAACGTAACTATACAAAACTTTATACAATTGTGTAAATTGTCCGTGATTAAAAATCTTATAAAATATTAAATAATAAAATATTTAACCATTTAAACATCAAATCCTAAACACTAAACACCAAACATGAAACATTAAACCAGTGTGTAAGATCCAATAAAAAGGTCGTTTACTGCGTATAAGGCTCTCTCCAGTAAGTACGATATCAAAGCTCTGCGAAATGCGGGAAAATATGTTATTGAATTCATTTCAAATGGCAGATAATTGTGAATTTTTTTTGCATTGTACAGTATAGAGCTTTTAACTAACTCTGAGCGTGGGGTTGGCAGATAAAGATCATGCTCCGTATTCCTATGTGGATAGATGTGAGATGGATTATCTGGAATAGCAAATACGTGCTAGCGAATTAAGCAAACTGATTCAAATATGAATAAGGAAGAAAGAGTTAATATTTTAAATCTTTTGAAGAAATCCTGGCAGTGAGTTCTACTCTTTAGTCTCAGGGAGTATCGAACAGCTCTTTTGTAGTTTGAAAATACGCTCAAATTGAGTCGCACAACACGTGCCCCAGAATGGAAGGGTATCGGAGGTGCGACTCAAGAAGGGCATAATAGACTGTTCTAGCAGTTGACAAGTTAAGCTCCCTGGAAAACGTTCTTAGCGCAAAACAGGCAGAACTTATTTTTTTTTTCATAAGGCATCGATGTGCAAGTCCCACTTTAAATAATTGTCCACAACAAGCCCCAAGAATTTCACAGATTCAACAACGTCAATAGTGGTGTTATTAAATACAAATGATTGCAACTTTTATATGACAAAACTTTAGTTTTAGAAACGATGAGGCACAGGAGATTAGAATCGCACCATGATTTAATGGTAATTAAGTCACTATACAGTTCTGTGAAGCGCCGTGATATCCGGATTGCTCCAGGTGAAACTAGTTCGTCCGTAAAGAGACAGACTTTACCGCTAATGTCCAGACAAGCAATGTCGTTGCAGCAGAAACAAAATAGGGCCTAGTACTGAACCCTCTGGGGTACTCCATAATCTATTAGCTTACAAGAAGACATCGACGTATCAACCCTCACAAGCTGACTTAAACCATTCGAGAGTCACTCCTCTGGATCCGTAGTACTGCAATTTGTTAAATAAGACATTATGATTTACACAATCGAAAGCTTTAGAGAAATCACAGTAAATTGTTGCTGTAGAGTGAAGGTGGTTCAGGTTGGAGTATACATAATTAAAAAGGGAAAACATAGCATCATGTTACTTAAAAATCCAAATTAATGAGTAGTAAGTATTTTATATTTAGAGAGAAAATATAAGCCTTCTTTACCAATCTTTCAATGATCTTTGATAATGTGGGAAGGAGTACAATTGGGCGGTAGTTCGAAGCTTTGTCTTTATCTCTTCCTTTATGCAAAGGAATAATTATTGCCGACTTAAGACAATTTGGAAAAACCCCATTTTGGAATGACTTGTTAATTAAAGTAGTAATATGGTTTAATGTGCATCCTGGCAGCAGCAAATGCTACAGGCGTAAAGAAGAAACTGTGTAAATTTACATTAGCATTAGAGAGATATGAAAATGGATCCAGGATTGATACTTTCTTTCATCTTTACAACTAACTGAGAAAAACTAGTATAAAATAATATGTTGGTGTGTTGCATTAATCTTATGGTACAGGGTGTTCACACATAATGCCCCCCCCCCCCCCTTTAACTTCGTTAACTCTAAGTTAAAAAAAAATAAAAAACAAAATTGTAGGGTTTTTAATGGTTTTTGCACACGTAAAGAAAAAAACAAAAAATTGTCACTATTTTTAATTATAATAGTAATTTAATCATTTTTAAAACAGAAGATACAAAAGCACTACTCAAAGCTTAACAAAAACAGTTTGATTAAAACTGTGAATTATATATACAGGCTGTAACAAATTCGAGGGTGACCATTGGGATGTCGGAAACTGTAAGAGATACGACAATGTTTAAATTGGGGCAAAGTTGCGCATTTTGGGAAACAATACAATGCCGTTCAGAAATTGAAGAAATTTCTAATACTATCGAAAAAAACCGGAATTTTGAAAATTGTTTTTTATTTTTTTCTGACTTTATTTGAAAAGATATGCCGAAATAAATATCACATCATCACAGCTACTTTTTCCCCTCTAAAAAGAGACGGTACTAATTTTACGATCCAATGTTTCGTCTCTGAGCAACCATCATCAACTTTGTTTTTTTAAATAGTGGAAAATGTTTGTTTTATACTTAAGAAATTCTAAAATTAATTCTACAACGATATATCACCCTTAATATTTATTATACGTTTGGAACGGAAAAAATCATCATAAATGCTAGTTGATGATGGAATACGTTATCTTGTAGAGGAGAAAAGTAATTAGATTAGAATTATTTATTAGGCTATCAAAAATATAATTTTTTAAAGAACAAAACTAATTTATTTATCATAATAACATAACATAATGACAATAAAATATTAATAACATAATATCATAGTATCATAATACATAGGATATTTTATATGATTTTAGTCAATGTGTTCAAAAAGACCACCATTTTGTTGAATGCATAAATTCAGCTTTTGAAAAATATTGACCGACGGCTGTCTCCTTTCAGGGTATTCATTGAAGTACATCTCACTCGCTCTTTGTGAACTTCGTTGACAAACATATTACATTCTCGGCATATCACCCTTTTCTTCATTCGAAAACATGTTTTTCAGTACAAAACGTAAAAACCGTTTTAAATAGTAGCCCAAACAAATCTAAGTTTAAGCAAAATTTATTCTACAACACATTGACATATTGAAGTTGACGGTTGTCAGTTGCTATGAAACTGATATCTTTTGTTTTTCATGGCATACTATGTCGCATTGAGCAAATGCGAATCCAAACAGACTAATGCAAAGATGGAGATCTTTTTGAACACACTGAATTAATTCAATACCCTATGTATTATGATACTATGATATTATATTATTACTTTATTATTATTATGTTATGTTATTATGTTGTTATGATAAGTAAATTCGTTTTGTTATTTAAAAAAAATGCATTTCATCATTAACTAGCCTTGATGATGATTTTTTCAGTTCGAAACGTCGAATAAATATTAAGTGTGATATATCGTTGGATTTAGAATTAAAATTAAAATTTGTTAAGAATAAAACAAAAATTATAGACTATTTAAAAAAACAAAGTTGATGATGGTTGCTCAGAGACGAAACGTCGGATCGTAAATTTAATAATGTCATTTTGTAGAGAAAAAAGTATCTGTGATGCTGTGACATTTATTTCGAAACATCTTCTCAAATAAAGTAGGAAAAAAATAAAAACTAATTTTCAAAATTCCGGTTTTTTCCGGATTTCTCCGGTAGTATTAGGAATTTCCTCAATTTCTGAATGGCATTTTATTGCGCGTCAAAATGCGAAACTTTGCCCCAATTTAAACAATTTCGTATCTCTTACAGTTTTATATCCAGTATTTTTAGTGTTTTTTGAATTTTTCCAAGGGACGTATTTTTTTATCAACAAGCTCTTCTTTTAGTTCTTTCGATACTTTTTTTAAAGAAATGTTCGGATTTTCTTCGACTTTTAATAATATATTTAATTCGCTGTTTTCATCTACCTTAAGTGTTCTTCTTGTTCTCCCCAGACTTAATGTTTGATGGAACTTTTCATAAATTCTTAAAATAGTTTTTTTTTCTGGAATATGCATCCTGGGGTTAATTGTTCTAAGCTCTCTTTGGGCCAATTTAACATTATTGTTTGATTTTATAAATATTTCTAAAATAATTATTTTGTCTACATTTGAATACGACATTTTCAAAGCACTAAACTAATATTGGTTGGAATTTATTTAAGTCTGTCACTGTGAGTGGTAAACAAACTTTTTTTTATGGCCTACCTATGTGTAGTGTTAGGAGACTCAAAGTAGCACGAAATTTGACGTTGTCAATAACCGTTTGTTCGTTTATTTTTTTATGGCAACAGCCACCTGAGAATATAAGTTTTTCTTTAGCTTTTGAAGTCATTGAGGTATAAATATTGAGTCTCCTCAATTCGACCTCATTGCTTCGAGTAGTGCTTTTGTATCTTCTTTTTTAAAAATGATTAAAGAATTATTATTATAATTAAAAAATAGCGACTTTAACTGTCAATAACTCCTAAAGTATTAGGAATACGCATATAGGGTGTTACATTAAAAATCCTTAGAATGTTACGTAAAATCGAAAAAATGGAGGCTAGATTAAAAAAATGTTTCTTTCTGATCTACCCTGTATACTCTACAATTTTTTGATTTTTTCTTTACATATGCAAAAACTACATTAAAAACCCTACAATTTTGTTTTTTATTTTTTTTTGGAGGCTTAAAATTTAACAAAGTTAAAGGGGGGGACATTATGGGTGAACACCCTGTACCATTTTTAACATTTTCTCAGTTAGTTCTAAAGATGAAGATATCAAATCAGGAATATTCAGAATCGGTAACGAACGATTTATTCGATAAAAAACCATGATCAATCTAAAAAACCAAGTTGACATTTTAACAGATTTGCCATGTTCGTATATCTGATAATAAATCCTGGCGGTTTATGAAAAACCCTATATGTATCTTTTGTATTTAAAGTTTTATTTCTCTTATAATAAACCCAAATGACGCTGTCTAAATATACGAAAAAACGCTGTACATCTCAATAAAGGAATGGTATATTACTTAAAGATAACTGTTTGATATCAAATGTTACAAACTAATAGATTTAATTAAATTATCTGTGAAACAATTATATACTCAGTGACATTAGAAGTGTTACACCCAGAAGGAATAATTTCTTGAACTTGATTTTTTGGCAATGTGGTAGTCTTACATAAAGAATGAAACGATAACATTTGCAAGAAATTTTATTAACATGTAATCCAAAAAAAAATAATAATGTGTTTGGCGACCCCGTAGCTGAATACACTCCTGTACACGTCTGGGCATCGACAAAATGAGATGGTCGATGTCTCCTTGTGGCACCTCGTTCCAAGCAACTTGAACCTCGTGGATTAAGTGTGCCAGAGTCTGTGGAGGATGGGGCAAATTGGACAGTCTTCTCCCCACACATGTTCGATGGGATTTAAATCGGGCGAACGGGGTGGCCACGGTAAAACATTAACGCCAGCTTCTTGGAGAAAGTCCATAGTTCGACGAGCAATATGAGGACGTACGTTGTCTTGCTGAAAAAGGACGTGTGGGCGGCTATCTAGATAAGGCAGTAAAGTGGTTTGTAGAACATCTTCAACATAACGTGCAGCTGTCATACTGCCTCGAATAAACAAAAGGGGTGATCTACTACCATACGCAATAGCCCCCCAAACCATAACTCTAACAGTCCTGTGTACATGCCTCTCAACAGCAAACCCAATATCACGATGTTCTCCATGGTGGCGTCTTACCTTTCTACGACGATCGTGCATACCTAGACAGAATCGCGATTCGTCGCTGAATATGACGTTACGCCATTCAGCCTCCCAATGCTGTCCTGCACCAGTTCAAACGTTGACGACAGTGGTCCGTATTGAGAGGAAGCACTAATCGTGGACGGTATGAAAATAGTCCAAAGGCTCGAATGCGGTTATATAATGTACGCATAGTAACAGGCCTACCTTCTTCTCCAAACCATTGGTCAGCGACTTGACGCTTTGTAGCAAAACGGTCTCGAAGAGCCAGTTGCCTAACGCGCCTATCCTGACGCTCTGTGGTACGTCTCGGTTGACCAGTTGGTCTTCTTCGTGTTCTCTACTTTCTCTGTCCACATACGACACAGACGCATTACCGCCATTGCCGTACAATTAACAGGACGACCAATTTCGCGATAGGATAAACCAACATCTCGACAGGCAACAATTCTACCCCTGTCAAAATCGGTAACATGGTGGTAATTTTGATGTCTTCGAACTCAAGGCATTTTGTTACGCTTAACACAAGTAGAGAGACTAGCAATAAGTAAAAATATCTGTGCTATTCAACATTCATATAAACCGTCTTTTCACAAAAGAAATAAACGTTAAAAGTTTGTGTTTGCAAAAACTGTTAAAGATAAAACGTTGATATTGCTATCATATCATGCTTTAAATATGGTCATTCTGCAGCCAAAAAATCAAGTTCAAAAAATTATTCCTTCTGGGTGTAACACTTCTAATGTCACTGAGTATATACAAAATCAGTATCAAGATTCATGATTAATAATCAGTACTACAGAAATTAACTCTTACATCACCTAAATACAAGACCTAGCGATTTCCCTTGTCAAGCAAGCTCAGAGACACAGGAAAACTAGAGCTGTTTTTTATAAGGGGGCAAACTTGACCGTTCCCCCCCGTCTGTTACAAAATTGAAAAATTTTGATGCCACTCGATTCGACAAATTTTGCACAATTTTGCACACCTATTTTGAAATTTTGCACACTTTTATGGGCAAAGTTATGAGGTGTTAAAAATTTGCATCACCCTCCCCCCGTTTGTCAAAAAGTTAAACAATTTTGATGCTGCTAGGTTCAACTAATTTTGCACACCTATTTTTAAATTTTGCACATTTTTCTGGGAAAAGTTATGAGGTGTTAAAAATTTGCATTTTCCCCCCGTTTGACAAAAAGTTGAAAAATGTTGATGCGGCTAGGTTCAACTAATTTTGCACAATTTTGCACACATACTATCAAATTTTGCACACTATTCTGGGGAAAGTTATAAGGTGTTAAAAATGTGCATTTTCCACCCGTTTGTCACAAAATTGACAATCTTCTATGATACTATGTTCAGCTAATTTTCTACAATTTTGTACGCCTATTTTCAAATTTTGTACTCTTCTTGGGAAAGTAATGAGGTGTTTAAAATTTGCATTTTTTCCCCCGTTTGACAAGTAATTAAAACATTTTGATACTATTCGCTTAGGTAGTTTTGCACAAAAACAAAAAGTATGTACGAATATATTATAAATTACTTATTTTTAAAAATGTATTATTTTAAACAAACACAATACAACAAAATTTTAATAACGATGTAGTAAAAAAATAATACATATTAATTTATAAATAAAACAAATGGTAATGCACAGTGTTTAACAAATTATTTACATGCACAGAAACTTTTAACACCTCATATCTTTCCCTAGAAAAGTGTGCAAAATTTGAAAATAGGTGTGCAGAATTGTGCAAAATTAGCTGAACATAGTAGCATACAACATTTTTAATTTTATGACAAACGGGGAAAAAAATGCAAAATTTTAACAGCTCACAACTTTCCCAGAAGTGTGCAAATTTTTGCACATTAAAACCTCATAACTTCCCAGAAAAGTGTGCAAAATTTGAAAATGGGTGTGCAAAATTACTTGAACCTAGCAGCATCAAAATTTTTCAACTTTCTGACAAACGGGGGGAAAAATGCAAAATTTTAACACCTCATAACTTTCCCCAGAAAAGTGTACAAAATTGTGCAAAATTAGTTGAACGTAGCAGCATCAAAATTTTTCAACTTTTTGACAAACGGGGGGAAAAATGCAAATTTTTAACACCTCATAATTTTCCCAAGAAGAGTGCAAAATTTGAAAATAGGTGTGCAAAATTGTGGAAAATTTGCTGCATAGTAGCATAGAAACTTGTCAATTTTGTGACAAACGGGTGAAAAATGCAAATTTTAAACACCTCATAACTTTCCCCATAAAACTGTGCAAAATTTGAAAATAGGTGTGCAAAATTTGTCGAATCGAGTGGCATCAAATTTTTTCAGTTTTGTAACAGACGGGGAGGAACGGTCAAGTTTGCCCCCCGTATAAAAGACAACTCTAGTTTTCCTTGTGTGGGTGTACAAAATTTTATTTGCGGTGTGCGAAATTGTGCGAAATGTGTGCAAAATTATGGTTCATTTATTTTTGAAATTTGTTTAATACGGTGGGCAAACTTGACCGAACTCTCAATCTTTTTTATTTATATTATGAACCAAATATGAGTAATTAGTCGTAATAAATTATAAAGTACAAAAAATTGCAGGTTCCTGTCGGTGGATCTAGTAGCTAAAGACACACCCCCACAAGAGTCTTCAATTTACTTTGGTATGGAACATTAAAAGCGATATCAGTCTCGGGCGTTGGAGCTATATTTTAAATTATTATTCCTAACACTGATCTCACCTGATTCTGGCACAACAAGGCTAAATTGTTCAGTTGTTTAGCAACGTCCGGATGATCTTTGCCAAGCACTTTTTCCCTGATATCTAGCGCCCTTTTACAAAGGGGTTCAGCTTCCTTGTACTTGCCCCGTTTGCCGTACAGCACAGCCAGATTATTTAAGGTGGCGGCCACTGCAGGGTGATTCTCACCGAGGGTCTTTTCACGGATGGCTAAGGCGTCGTTCAGCAAATTAGCAGCTTCTTTGTATTTGTTTTGATCTCTGGAATAAAGAAGAAGTGCAATTAATTTTCTACTCAGAAGCTGCGAACCCAAACTAAGTTTTGTTTATATCTAGGAAATTAATTTAATAGAAGAAAAAGTGATAGGTGCAATAAAATCTCTAAAAATAAAGGTATCCACCAAGTATTAAAAGTACGTCGTCTCCTCTTGAAAAGAACTAATGTTCTAAGTTGATTTTCGCTATTCCCAAATCCCTTGTAAAAAGATATGATCTAGATAAGTGATTTCAAATCAAAGCCATACTCATTAATAAAGCGTTCGTCTAATGAACTTAACAAAGACCTTGCCTAAATATAAGGAAAAGTATATTGTTAAAAAAAGAGGGTGTGTGTGTGTGTGGCTCGACCTCACAGAAATGCGATCAATCAACACCAATCTAAGTCTCTTTGCAGATGACGCCAGCATTTACTGTTGCATCACAATTTACAAGTTATAAATACTTCAAAATGGTACTTATATCAAAATTCTTAAATATGTAACTTGCTGCAAACTGCAGAAAAATCAGCTTTGTATGCTGGTAGACTTGTGTAACGCTTCTTCGCTGTCGGCAATCTATTGTTGGTCATCCGCAAACAGCGTAGTGTCCGCTTATAAGCAGAGTAGCGAGATCGTTTATAAAGTGCCGAAGTAACAGAGGGCTAAATTTAAAATTTTAATCAGGATCATTCCACTAATATTTCGCTAACGCAACTTAATTATTGATTCAAAGTTTGCTTTATATTTGGAAGAATGAAAAATATGCTTACAATTTGTTGGCCGGACAACAGCTTATGCAAATAAAAAGTTCCTCAAAAAATGTTTGCTTTACCTATAGACGAGAGCCAATATGTTAAGCATGGTGGCTACATCGGGATGGTCATGTCCACTGGTTTTTTCCAAATCTTCAAGCGCTTGCTTGCATAGGGGAACGGCTACTTCGTATCGGCTCTGAAATCAATACAATAAAACAAAGACAATCAAAATTGCCCATTAATTTGGCAAAAGTCAAGCATATTATAGAATATTTAATATGAAATATTACACTACGATTTTCAGCAAGAATAAATGTGGTACAAAATATGAGATGTTCCATTTTGATAAATATCTAATTTGGCAAAGCTCAAGTTTTCTAAATTCAGGAAATAATAAAATATAACAATTGTAATGTACCAGCATTTTCTTGGAAACATTGTTTGTTTTACCTGGGTTACTCCCAGGGATGGGTGCATACGTATTTTTTTTGTTTTATACGTGTCAAGTAAAAAAATCCCGTATTGTACGCCTAAAACGTATAAAACTGTGTCATATACATATGCTTTAAATAATACATAGATAATTTTCATGGCGAATGTTTAACTGGGCTTAATAATTATATTGGGGGCGCTAGAATTTTCAGCAATATTTGCTAATAATAAGAACCAAACAATGAAGCCAAATAATTTTTGGAATTTATGGAGGAACTCTTATCCTACTTTAAGTAAACGGACAAATAATTTGCTGAAATTAGAGAGTTTTCTCCAACTGGTTTTATGTACAGGGTGGCTCGTTTTCGTGTCTATGTATGGGGAACTCGAAAACCGTAAGAGATACAGTGTCGGTCAAATTAAGGCAAAATTGCGCATTTAGGTGCCTAACAATATGCCGTTTAGAAACTTTCAAAATTCCGAGTATTTCCGGAGATATACGGAAAAAACCGAAATTTTGATAAATCGTTTTATTTTTTTCATGGGCTTATTTAAAAACAGATCTCAAATTGAATGGCACTTTTGCATTGCCACTTTCTCCGCTCTATCCAATGATGGTATCCAGTTTGAAATCCG
>JAEQML010081963.1:0-11003 GCA_016904865.1 Pissodes strobi
ATGAAGATGCTACAGAAATTACTTCAGCAAATATAAGTGACATTGGACTATATTTAAATGCAACTGTTTTTCCCTTGGAGAGATGGAACTTAGATTTCTCAAAGAAGTTGTTTGCTCCTGTCTATTATAGTTATGAGAACTTCCAAACAAGTTATTATGGTAAAGCTAGTAATGAACCTTTACTAAATGTCGAATAATATATGCAAAACCCAATATTCGTTATCGATTGCTTGCATCAAGCCGAAGCAGTGAAATCGTCAACTCTTGACATCAAAATAGAATTTTATTCAAGGAAAACATTCCCTAAAGATACTAAAGCTTACTCATTGATAATTCACGATTCTTGTTTTACATATAATGTTTTAAATGGTTCCGTTTCAAATAAAGTTTCATTCTAATTAATGTGTTTTTAAACATAGTTTACCGGGTGCCAATGTGAAAACTTGCAAATTGAAAACATTTCATACCTATAAATCAAAACTCGAATTGAGCTTAGTAGTATAGCAAGAGGGTTTCTCGGTCACCATGTCCCCGCTTGCTAGAGTGCGTGTTATTATTTTCGTTTTTAGCATATTTTATCAGGTTTAGAATTTTGTAAGGTTCTTATCAAGAATATTTCATAATTTATATATATATAGAAAATAAGGACTCCATAATAGCCCAGATAGATGTTTTCGAGCGTATTATACTCGTAATTTTTGTTTTACAAATATTTAATAGCGCTGGAAAGCTCAGCGGCAAATTTACCATAAGTTGCACATCTTCCATCCATCTGAACTATGTGTGAGGAGTTATTAGAAAAACGAACATTTAAATTTTCAAATAGATATATTTGCCAGCATGTAGAAAGGTTTCTAAATAAATATACAACTCCTACCCTAACTAAATCAGTTTATATCTTCTGTAGTTATCAAGTTACTCTTGTTGGTACTGCCCGTTTCAATATATTAATATGATTTTCAGATATTTCCTAGGAGTTCCAGAAGAGAAACCGGGGGAACTTCATCTCTACAGAGTGACCTCTGTACCTCCAAGGACTGGCGCCACGTTACCTCCACCAGTTTGTATTACATGCGTTCGGGCGCCACCACCTACACCACCTCCATACATCGCTCTAGATGAAAATATTTTTAAAATTAAGAAAGGTAAGCAGGTATCCAACTTTTTTTTATGAAAATACCCATGTTGCTTGGATATAGTTTACTCAGCATTTTTATTGGACAAATAAAAATTAATCGTGAGTCTTGCTTCATACTTCTCGATTTTTTCGTTGGGCTCATTACTTTGGTAATTCTTATACGTATCAACCATAAAAAAATATAATAATGACCTTGAGATGGTGAAAATCTTCGACAACCAATGATATCATCCTGCCTCCTCGGAGATCTTCGATAGGGTTGCTAATATGCCTGTGGTTTAATAAAAAGGCTCGAGAGCTGGGTTGTCTTAAATTAATCTGTAAAATACCCTGTTCAGATGCAGTGATTAATTATTATTTAGAACGAAGACCGGGATCCTTACACTGAAAAATAGGGAGAGATAAAATTGCTAATTCTTTTGGTTTTATGAACATTATTAAGGATAAAAGCGTATCGTACACATAATTTTCAAAAAATGGAATATTGCAATACAATATTTGTACTGTTAACAGGTATTTGGGAAGAGGACGACGAAGATACTGTGATGACGACGCCAGCGCCACATAAAAAGAAAAAACAAAAACAGAAATCCACTGAGAAAGACCCTCCGTGTTTATATCACAACGCTGTATTTAGGTAAGATATACAGGGTGCTCTATATGTTATAGGGTATTGAACCTACTTTTCATTGCCATACCACTAATTGTTTTTAATATATTAGTAGATTTAGCGAAAATTCATCCTGCCCAGTGTAGTAGTGGATGAATACGGGCTGCTTAGCTCCCTCACCAACTATTTTCTTGTTACGGTCGTACGACCTTGAGCAGAGCTCTTGTCCTTTAGAATCATTGATCTCGTGAATCCTTGCCTTGGATGTCATTGACCTTGGATGCCCTATCTTTTATAATTCTTCAATCAAGGTGGAGTCTCTCAAAAATAACACCCGCGCACAATCATATAATTAAATTTTTCAATCTTATATAGCAAAATTCAAATTGGGCTTAGTAGTATAGCAAGAGGGGTTCTGGGTCACCATGTCCCCGCTTGCTGGAGTACGTGTTATTATTATCGTTTTTAACATATTTTATAACAGAGAATTTTTTAAGGTTTAAGTTCTTATCAACAATGTTTCTTAATTTATATCTGCCATAGAAAATAAGGGCTTCATAATAGCCTAGATAGATTTTTGCGAGATTATTATACCCATAATTTTTGTTTTAAAAATTTCAAATTTATTGTTGTGTATGAAAATAATCTTAATTTGAATGTTCGTTTTAAAATAACTAAATACTAAACTTATCAAACAATATGCTTAAGAGAAAAATTAATTCAAACGAATCTGATATCTATAATTTGTGTAAACTTTCATATTTACAAAAATTAAGCTTCAAATAATAAAAATCGTGACTTTTATTATTTAAACGGAAATTTTATTTTATTCAAATAAACAGCAGCACTATTGAAATTCCATTCAAATTCAAATTCAAAATGTCTATATTAATAAAAATATTGCACAATTCAGAGGAACATATATAGTACAATTGATAATTATCTCGTCACAGAAAGTATACATGAATGGTTAAAATGAACATTAAAAGTACAAAAATAACACAATTTGTTTAAAACCTATAATTTAGAAATTATTGAACTGTATAGGGTTCAATTCTCAATATATTATCTTTAATACTACTCTTAAAACTATTGAAATTCCAGCTTAACACAAACAGGCAGAGCATTAAAAAACTTAATACAGGAATAGGATGGTCCCTTTTCAGTAGCTGTCAATCGATGTGGAGGGAAATTAAGTCCCACATACCTAGTGGGTGTATTGGTTTGTGACTCAAACTCAGAGAACTTTTCCCTGTGTCTGAAGAAAAACAGCAGACACTCACATATGTATAGACAGGCAAGCGTTAAGAAACCCAAGTTCCTGAAACTTGACAGTATCCTTAGGGAGTAGCATGCCGAACTGACCTTTTGACACACATTGTTGACCTGTTCCACCTAGTCCAAATTTTGGTCTATATGTATGCCCAGAAACTTACTTTGTGTGCGTGGACAAAACGTGGGGAACATTATCTGTCAGGGAGATTACATCTTGGATATCATTGTTCTTCCTTTTGGTGCGAAAACAGATAATATTAGTCTTGCTGGAATTTAGAACCAACCGATTTCTAGTGAACCAGTCCTGGGCTGCTTTTAATCGTTCAGATGTGATATCGAGAAGCTCGGAAAGCTGAGAAGCAATTGTCAACAAGTTCGTGTCGTCCGCATAGTTTACCAGGTGTGATTCATCTTCAAGAATTTCCTTTGCTAAGTCATTTACATAGATAATGAAAATAAGAGGACCCGCAACTCCGCCCTGAGCAATGCCAAGGAGAAGCCGCAACTCTTCAGAAAGGTGTTTCTGGCCCCTCTGTTTCCGGTCTGAAAAATATGAGCGGATCCAGTCTAAGGCTGGTGCTTGAATCCCATACCTCTCCAACTTATCAGCCAGAACTCTATGGCCAAGGCTGTCAAATGCCTTGGACAAGTCCAAGAACAAGCCAAGAGACAACCTTCCCTCCTCAAAATCCCCAGAATTCTTTCAGCAACGTCATAAATTGCCGTTTCGACCGACCTACCCCTCATAAAACCATGTGTATCACTTATCAGCCCTTCCGAACAGAGGAAGCCCGTAAGCCTAGTGCACATGGCCACCTCAAACACCTTTGAAAAGGTAGACAGTCTTATTGGTCTGTAATTGTCAAGCTGGCTCTTGTCTCCTTTTTGTATATAGTTTTTACAATAGCTAGCTTGATTTTATTGAGAAAGATTCCATATGCAAATGAGTTGTTAATCACGGGGCACAGTGGCTCAGACACCTCCCCAGCACAGTGTCTCAACAAATGGGGGGATATGTCATCAAATCCAGCGCTCTTTTTGTTTTTTAGTTTAGAGATTATTTGAAACATTTCTGTGGGAGTGGTCGGGGTTAAAAACAAGGATTTGTTGTGCAATGGGATGTTGCATGAGAAGGGAATGTCACTCTGGCTCTCGATGAGTTTAGGATCAGCCTCAACCACAAACCTGTTAAACGTGTTGGCCAGTTTAGAAGGGTCTCCCGGAATGTCGAGATTTTGGGTCCACAAGATCCTCTAACCTCCCTAACCATCTGCCAAACACACCTCGACTTATTGGTACTAGTATTTATGCGGGAGACATAATGCTCTCCACGAGCCTCCTTCAGGAGGCAATTATATTGCCGTTTTTTAGTTTTATATGCTTCTCTATATCCACCCTCAACTCTACTGAGCACAAGTAAGATGTCCAACTCATTTTTACATGCAATCAGCCGAGGAGTGGGTTCAAAAGATTTGGAAGATCTTGGTTTATGCCTGCAATTGACCAATGGGATACACTCATTAAGGGAGGAGTGAAGAATGTTTGCAAAGATTTCCCATTGCTCATCTACGAGAGGGTCTGGCAGCACAGAAACACTTGTCCAGTCCTGAGCACATAGGGATCTCTTGAACTTATTTTTATTTGGCATACTAACGACTATTTTGTTTTGTTTTTTTGTTGTTAAGTGTGTCTTACCTATATCTTCACAAAAAGATAATCTTTGTGCAGTATGGTCAGATATGTGAGTGTCCACCACACTAGCCCAAAAACTATTTGGTTTTAGATTTGTAAAGATGTTGTCAATACAGCTCTGACTGGTCCTCCCCATTCGAGTATTTTCCAAAATCGACGGAACAAAATTAAAAGACTTAAACAGAGTTAACAATTATTTCTGAGTGATATTATTTCTCACATTTAAAATATCTATATTAAAGTCTCCTGCGATTAAGCATAGACAGTTGTCACTTAAAAGTATATCTAATACATAACCTAGTTTATTCAAAAACTCACTGGCAGTGTGGGACTACGCTTGGTAGATGGAGAGTACTGCAGCCTTCTTAGCTCCTAGTTGAATTTGAACAGCAGTACATTCAAATATGCTCTCTACCGATGCCATGTTGATGTCATCTCTCACTATGTACTCGACTCCATTTTTTACGTAGACTGCCACACCTCCATAGCCCTGGATTCGGCAGAAAGATGAAGCTAGAGTGTATCCTAGTAGATTATAGTGAGCTAACTGCTCGCTAGTCTTCCAGTGTTCGCTCACACACAAGGCGATGCAGTCTTATTCAGCATCGATGAATTTTTGTAGAACATCATGGCATGTATTTATAGATTGCAAGTTATGATGTATTATGCTGACGGTTTTTTGGAGGTGTTCTCGCCCCTTATTTGGGGTACTATCTGCTTCAAGTTTAAAAATTTGTTGCTGTAAATCTCTACAGGCCAAAAATCTGGTGACATTATCTCCTTTGCGTTTTCAGTGGATACTCCAAGTTTAAAAGAACTGGCACATGTTTGTTTGGTGCGCAGTTTTTCACAAGTAAATGTAGTGATTCCGTTTTCCTTCAGGTAGTCCTCAACATTCCTTATGGTCGAATCTGCTGAGAGACCAGAGAGACATAGCCATCCGTTTCTGTCGGGTTTTGGCGCAATCTTAAGGTTTGATGCGCCATTATTTTTCCTGCCTTGAATAGGTGGCGGCCGCAGCTTTTTACCGGACCATCCCTTTTTATCTGAATTTCCCATGTTCCAGAGTCAGAGTCTCCATTTTCATTAATATTTTCGATGCTATTGTTTACATTCTGTCAATTATTTGACGGCGCATCCGATTGCTTGCAGGACTACTCTTCCTCTTCTTCTCTTCTTGCAAAAATCATGTAACCGAATTGCTAAAATTACTGTAAGAGGAAGAACAGCCAGTCATGGGTTGATTTTGATAATATGAAGATGACAAATAGGAACAGTTCTACTTCAAGCTACGTGTTGGGTTTTGTTCTGAAAAATATAAGATTTTTGGTGAAAAGTCATCATATCTTTCTTTACTGATTTTATATATTATTGACGCAGATTTTGGGTTGGAATTTTGCGGATAATATTGGAATATTGGCTATTTTCAGGAACCAATTTAGTAACTTTTTTGAAATGTTCTTCAACAATATTCCGTACCAGTTTTACTTTTAGTTTAGGTTAATTAGATATAATAATTGACTTAGTAAATATAGTTTTTTTTCTATTCAATATATTCAATTCAATTGCTTTAAACAAGAAAGCCGAGTTTCATAAGATTGGTTGGAGCTTTGGTAAGCTAAGGCTTGTAAACTAACAACTGTACATTAGTACAGGAAGAAGAGTGAATAAGTAAAAATCAATGTCCCTGTACTCAAATTATAATATATTTCTGAGTTAATTAAATGGGATAAGATCAATGATGATGAACATACATCATTTTCCTAATTCTTAGCTCAAACTCCCAGTATTTCGTCCTGGAGTGTCTGGGACCGGGAGTGCCAACCAGCAGACTGTACAAGACCAACATGCCCAAACCGAAATTGCTCTTGTGGCTACAAAACAATACCAGACTCAAGGAAAAGGTGGCTAAAATGGCCATTCCTCAAATTAAGACGTTTCCCGTTCAGATTTCAGGTGGTTATCAAGCTCATGTCAGGTAAGAGATTGTAGCACTTCAATTAAATAATCGGTAAACTTTTATGTTAAAAGCGGAACAAGCGAGTGAGGGCCATAATGCATTACTACTAACACGTGGCATGCCATGTTTCAATTCCGACATTAACTGGATTTTACAATACGCCATCAGTTGACAAAAAAATACGTTTCGGTGGCTAATTTACCAACGATTTAGGTTTGTCAGCTTGACAAATTGGACCACGGCCAAGTCATATCCTCGGACCTGGGACTGAAGCGGTCCTATTCATAAACTGTTAGGGTAATGGGCAATAAGCGCAACAAAAACTTTTAGTAGTTTCGCTTAATTCTCCTAAAATAAACTGGACAAAGGGCTCGCCATAGCGTGCCAAACGTAAATATAATTAATCCGAGTCTTCAACTTATGTAAAACAAAAATATCCTCCTCCACAATCTTTTGGAGAATCCACGCGCAGGGTGCGCGATTATTTCTGAATTATTAAAATTTTAACACGTGTTCGGAATTGAAATTCCTCGTTCCATGTTTTCAGTCGAGCAATAGGGCAAAGATCAGTTAAAGAGTTTGACGTGTTAAGGAGTTAAACCATAATTACAATATAAATTATTCGGGCCTGAGAAATGCCGGGCCAAGATATTCTTGGAATCTTAGGGTTTAGTTTATTTAATTATTAAAAACAGCTCTCGGGGGGAGGCGGTTTTAACAAAAAAAAAAAACATTAAAAGTGTAAAAGAATTTTCATGATCTCTGTTTTCATCGAATAAAATATCTATTCCCTAATTCGTACACTCTCTAAGGATTTTTAAAAAAATTCCTTGGCGCTCAGGGCTATCATATTATGCAGAGAAAAATATTTATTTGAAGATATATTATCTTCGTTTACCTTTCGTAGCATTTGCTCCGAATCCTTAACGCAACCCATCTTTAACAAGCAGCGTTTTTATCGAACAAAATCTATTTTGTCGTTCCGAATTAGGTTACATCTGCCCCCCGGCCTGCGAGAGGATGAGATAACGAGGTACCCCCTCGTCGTGCAGGTGTACGGCGGACCTGGGAGCCAATTAGTGACCGAACGATGGAGGATCGACTGGAACACGTTTTTGACAGGTTGGATATCTATTTTTATTTATGCAACACAGTTTTATCTATAATACCGAAATATAATTTTTGCATTCTTTATCAGAAAACCCACCTCGAGAGAAAAAAAGTCTGCTTCAATCCCATAAAGCAAAGTTCAAATTGAGCTTAGTAGTATAGCAAGCGAGGTTCTGGGTCACCATACTAAAGGGCGTGTTATTATTTTCGTTTTTAACAATTTTATAAGGCCTAGAATTTTTTAAGGTTTAAATTCTTATCAACAATATTTCATAATTTATATTTGCCATAGGAAATAAGGACTTCATAATAGCCCAGATAGATGGCCGAGGATCTGGCGGTCAAGGACATCAACTATTGCATAAGGTCTACTACAAATTGGGGTCGGTTGAAGTCGCAGATCAACTTGAAGTTACAGAGTAAGTCGGAGCAAATTTTTTCCTGATTAAAAATTTTCCTCTCAGAGCAAGCTTTAGTTTTATATCCATCAGAATATAAACATTTGTACATTGTCTGCATGAAAATATTGACGTATATATTTTCCAATAAACTTGCGGGAAGTGTATTAAGCGAATGCAATATCGAAAACCGGCCAAATGGCCGGAATGACGTGGCCGGAAATTGAAGTGGAAATTGGTTATCTGCGTGAGGGACAGATATCTCTACTATGAATCTCGGATTTTACTTGGAAATTAAGGAAGCATGCGATTTTTATCTGTATATCAGGTCAAATTGACGTTGAGCGATTGAAATAGATCGCTTTTGAAATCGGACATTTTTGCTGCCACGCATTACTTTTCTAGATATTTGTCTAAAGACTTGAAATAAGAAAACGCGTTTTGCCAACAAAATATTTTCCTTGCATTGTGCACAACGGCATAAAAGTTCTAAGCATTTGCTTGTTAGTATTTTATTAATTTTAGATTTTTTAAACTCATTTGGAAACATCTCAATAGCATAATGCAGAATTTGATGAGAGAGTTTAAGTAGTGTTTACATCCCTGATAAATTTAAATTTGTTATTTATTTATTAAATTGGTATACAAGTTTTTCGAACCATTTTCTTCTTAGGAAGCAATCTTAAAATTTACCATCAACTTGATTTTCTATTGGTTTATGACCTGTGAAAGGTTCCAAGTGTCCACATTCAGATGTAAAGTTTCAGGAGCTGCTCATACAGTGGAATTTTTATGTCCGCAAGTGTTTTTCAAAAAAATATCCCAAGTTCAACATAGTACCAGTTTATTTAAGATGTTTGTAAGTATCTGTTGTGTATGAGGTTTAGTCGATTTCTATATATTTCGATAAAGGAAAATCAAAGAGAAGTAGAAGTAAACAGATAAATCGTATTGAATAAAATTGTTTAGAAGGGCTAGGAAAACTGATTTTTTTTTGAAAAACAATAATTTTCAAAAAATATGGTTTTAAATAATTATACTTTTATATGGAACATGTTTTAATATTAAATTTACAAAAATGTCTTAGTTTATTAAATAATCAAGTAGTGACATTTTTTCGAATATATATTTTTTGAAATGCAAAAATTTAAGGCGATATGCTATGATTAATTAACTTTCAAGTAAGTATTTTTAAATCAAATTATAATGATAAATTTAGACTAGAAATATTTTTATGGGGTTTTATTCTATCTTCACTGAAATCATCCTGAAAAATATTTATATTTCTTCTTTTAATTTTTATTGTACATTTTTCCTTACACTAACTCAAACTGTTTAGAAGAGCAAAGAAAGCGCTGAGAAATCTTATGGGTGAAGTAATCATTTTTCGATTTTTTTTAATGTTAATATTTTAAAATACAATCATTTCAAAAACTGTGTTTTCGTATTAAAAACACATTTTTAAATATAAAATTTACTGAACATGTATGATCCTTTTTTAAATACTAAATTTAATGAAAACATGATTCCGGAATTTTCCAAATATATACTTTTTAAAATCCAATTATTTAGAAAATATAATATTTTGATTTAAATTTTTCGAAATATTTTTAAATGTTAAATTTATTGAAAGTGTATGTTTTGTTTAATGATATACATTATTATTATAGAACACACATACATTTAAATAAAATGATAAAGTTTAATTTAGATTACCCCTACTTTTTATATTAAGATCTATTCTGTCTTCTGTCTTTATCGTCGTCATCCTGAAAAGTGAATACTGTCTTTCATTTTTTTACAACTCTTTAGATATTTTATACGCTGTGAGCCCTTGTTCCCTTTTAAAGGAGTTAAAAACATTTTCAAACGAGAATCAAATAAATAATAATAAACTTTTGTGGAAACTAGAGTATATAAAGCGCTAATTTATCTTCATTAAAATTACCGTAAAAACTGGATATATTAGTTTTTAAAATATTAATTTAACTTCTGATATTTAATATTCTGAAATATTTTAAAAGAAGTTAAACCCATTTTGAAACAAATCAAAACCAAACCAACAAACAAATTATAATATCTTGACAGCACTGCAAATGAAACTAAAACAACAATCAAATTATAATTTTTAAATTACCTTTGCATTACTTTCCCTTTAATTTATTTTCATTATAATCATCTTTTTTTTTTTTTTTTATGGCAGTGGCACACACACTAAAGGGAGACCCTATGGCGCTCGACGAGCGGTGTGTGTGCGAAGATGTTGATTGACACGGCTCTTGAATATTTGTAAGTTGTAATTAGTGGGAAACAGATGTCCTGGGAGTGAGTTCCACAGTGATGCAGTGCGCCAGACAAAGGAGTTCTTGTAAAGCGATGTTCTAGGTGTTTCCAATTGTACGACGAACTGGTGCGCTCTCGCCGTCTGTCTTGACTGTCTGACAGGAGCCGCCAGGGGCGGGATGAGGCGAACTAAATCCTGGGAACATCTGCCGTGAAAGTATCTGTAAAACAGAGATATCTCGGCTACATGTCTGCGGTGTTCCAGACTATCTAGATTCCGGGTCAACTCCGGGTCGCCGACGAGACGCACAGCTCTCTTCTGAATGGAATCCAGCAGCTTTAGGGTGTGCTTTGGTGCGGTACCCCAGATATGTGAGCAATATTCTAAGCACGGTCTTATTTGCGCTTTGTAGAGCAAGAGCAACTGCTGCGGTGTATAGAGTTTTTTGTTGCGAAATAGCGCACCAAGCTTCTGGGAGGCTGATTTTGCGATGTTAGCAACGTGGTCATGCCAGGACATATTGCTGTTGACCGAGA
>JAEQML010081964.1:0-11002 GCA_016904865.1 Pissodes strobi
GTCTTATTCACCACCTGTTCAACGTGTGCCTTCCACGTCAATTTACTCAACCCAAACTAACCCAAATATTTGACTTTTTGACTTAGGCTCAGTCTCGTCTGGTAGAGTAGAAGCTTGTAAATAAAACAGCATTATATGAATATTTTAATAAGTTCTTTTACTTGAAAGCAACTGAAAGTTCATAAATAAACAAAATATAAACATTGAATTATTATATGTAGTCTGTGCTACGATATGGATATTAGTCGAGGCCAAGTATCGACCTTGCATAATATTACAAGAATAATACCTTAACAGGTAAAGCATGGCATAAACAATTCTAATGTTAAACAAATATATGATTATAAACAATATCTTGCTGCTAAGTACAGTTAAATGCTCATTAAAGTTCCTGGAGAACTGCTATATATGAGCTCGGTTAGCTGAGATAACTGTGAGATGAAATACAGTAATGTATAAGCAATAATAACAGGATAAATATTGCCTTAACGTCCACCTACAAGCTACTATGTACACTATATTCACAGTTGACGAGAAACGTTCAATGTTCAGCAGTTTATCTTCCAACACTGGGGAAAATGACTTCTATATAAAATGTTGTTCAATTTCTTGCAAATAAGAATGACTTGAATGTAGTAGGTTGAGATGGTATGCAGTTATTTCATAATAGCATGACCTGGATGCCTTTGTGAATGCGGTTTTTATACACACAAAAATGATTGTAAAACATGCTATGCAGGTAGCATAGGTAAGCTGAAATCCGAGTAATGGAATAGCATTTGGTGAGATCTTTATATTGCAGTAAAGCATAGAGAATCTTGGCAGACTGTGGCCGGGTAGTTCTTATATCAGAATAAGGCCAGAATATAACAACCCAGTGTTATACTTTGATAAAGCATAGAGAATGTTGAATACCCATGGACATGACCAATGGGAATGCTAGCACAGCGATGGTACCACGTTTGAGATGTTGAGAGAATGATTGTAAACGTGTGAGTTTACTTACTTGAGATTCGAGACAAGACTCGATTAATATTGAGAACCTATGGACAAGACCAATGGAAACGCTAGTACAGCGATGGTACCGTGTTTGAGAGAATGTGAATGTAAACGTGTGTGTTTACTTACTTGGGTTTCGAGACAAAACTCGATTACTTGTGGTTCGAGACAAGACTCGATTGTGGAACTCCCATGAACAAGACCAATGGGGACGCCAGTACAGCGATGGTACAGCGTCATACTTGTGAGAGTAATGGCCGACAGGGTGCCGATAAATACCTTACTTGTAGGCTGGAGATGACGCTGACTATGGCTGGATACCACAATATCACATGAGTAGATATCTTGACAGATTAGGGGGTCTCAAGACGTGAAAATTGTCTGGCATGGCCAATGTGGCCATGCCAGCAGCGGGAGCGCGCTTCAGCGTGGCTATTTGGTCGGGGTTCAAGATCCGACTGAATTCTATATCGTGTGAAATAGTCAACGCCCCTTGTCACCGGCCCTTCTGGCGTGATAATCTACATCCTCCGGAAATAGAAAGGGCAATAATGTAAATATAGAGATATTGTGTAAAAACTCAGCGTGACCGGTTGTCTAAATTTATATTCTGAATTCTAATACAAATCTGGTTGAAACCTGCTGACTAGTTTTCATAAAATTCGATTATTAAAAATCGGAATTTTAGGGCCCCCTAGAAAATCCTAAAATCCTATAATGTTAGGAAGTTTTAGGTTGGGTGAAGTGGCTATCCTGTAGGCACTGTGATTGGTCGACTCGGCGTAGGATACGCGGCTGGGTTCAGATGAGTAAACGTGGTTACAACAGATGGCGCTAGTAATACCGCCGGGATACAGCGGCTTTTTGTAGAAAGCGCTGTGATTGGTCAGATGTCTTTCGAGGCCGCTTTGCTTTCAGCTTTCTAGACTGGCTGAAGCAGTGGATAAACTTTGTAACAAGAGATGGCGTTAGTAGTATCGCCATGGATTTTAATTTCGTTGGAATGCGAGGACAGTGGCGTGGAATGTAAAAAATTGTACAAAATTAAATCGTTAGATTTGAAACGTGTTTAAAATGGTTTTTGAACAGGCAACGCAAGCGACTTTTAACCTGAAACATGCAACTCCCAGCAGGTTTTATGATATAAATACGCTGTCGAACATTCAGTTTATTAGACTTTGTGTCTCACCTAAAAGACCGCTCCTGGGCAGTATACATTGTACCCTTTGGGTTCTATCCTATCATAAGTTCCTTACCCTAATCTGAATCTCGCTTTGAGCACATGTTCGTGAACTCATAAGTTGCCTATCCACAGTAGTACAAGTCGAATCTACGAGAGAATTGTTAAAGTTCTGAGGAAGATAATTTTCATAGTAGAGATCAGTGAGGTTCAAATTCAAATTTTAAGGGCAAACTCTAAGTGGAAATCTAGTGATACTAATCCAAACTAATTATAAATGAAACACGACATAAACTCTTGAGGAAAACTATATTGACAGTGACCAAAAACTTATAAACAATTCATAAATATAGCTCAATCGAGAAAGCATGCGCAGCTTAGTAATCGGGTATAATATAATCCTATGAAGTTTCTGACCAATAGACATTGTTAATATTTTCTCGTTAAGTTTTTAACCAATGGACGTTGTTATTGTTTTTAACTGAAGTGCTTTCTTTATCATCTCTTCTCACCTGTCGTTCAGCGATTAAGGATCTGAGCTACGCTCCTGCACGCCAATCACGGCGTGGCGTCGCGGAAAACAACTTTTCGTGACAATATCAGCAATCTTTTAGACAAGACAAAGAATTTTATTTGCAGCTTTGCAACTTATATTCTCATTAATGTCGCGGACTCTAATGACCGCTACTCGTTGCCAACACGAGCGAGAAAATCAGATTGCTGTCATCAATGAGGATCTGGGAATCTGGAAATGGTGAGAGGGTGGCCTTGAAAGGCCGCGGCACTTAGGCCCCATTGGACCCCCTGTGCGTCCTCTCCAGGTCAACCAATCCATCTAGGCCATCGTCCAGCCTAGTGTTGTAAAAAAGGCGGCGATGTTGCCCGAGGAGGCTGTTCTAAGAAAAGCCATGGTTAGCCATCGTTCTCCCAAAATGGATTCCCTTAGTTCCGAAACAGCGTCGCAATCGCAGAGCAGATGCTCTACTGTTTCGTCCTCCTGTTCACAGCCTCTGCATATAGGTGTCTCGCATAATCTCATTGTGTGGAGATGTTTCCTTAGCTGGCAGTGTCCAGTCAGAATCCCCACCACGAGTCGTAGGGTCTTCCTTGACATATCCAGGTATGCTTTTGCTGCAGACTCATTAGGGTAGCTTAAAAACTCCCTGGCCAGTCGACAGTTAGTTGATTCGTCCCATCTTGCCCTAAAGTCTTCATGGGTGATCTTTTTTATCATATGTATCGTCGTCGCGACAGGTAGGTTTGAAGGGCCGGCTCCGATAATGTTTGAACCGGCTGCCTTTCTAGCCAATTTGTCCGCTGATTTGTTACCTTCGCACTGTGCATGTCCTTTAACCCAGCACACAGAAATTCTGTTTTTGCGGGCAGCATCCTCCAGTGAATTATGGCATTCTAGTACTGACCTGGCTGTAAGTTTAAAACTTTTCAAGGCCAATAGTGCTTGTCTACTATCCGTGTAGATTTTAATAGTCTTGTTCTCAGTATTCCTGCGAACAATCTCTTTTGTGGCTATGGATATTGCAGCAAGTTCAGACTGAACTATGCTTGCGTGTCCCTCCATAGGACATTTAAGTTCAATTTGCAAGCTTCGGGAGTAAATTCCACAGCCTGCTCCTGCCTTGGTTTTTGAGCCATCCACGAAAATGTTAACCGCACCTTCGGTTATAGGCTCAAATGGTTTTATTTGTACATCATATAGTTTGTCGAAGACAAACTTGGGAGGTATGCTATCTGCACTTACCTGCAGTAGTGGCAGTCTTACGACTGCCCCTTCCCACAGGTGGCGTCTAGTCTCTCCACATTCTATGCTAGGTTGCACACCAACGACTTTGAGCCTTAGCAATGCAGTCAGAGCCACCTCCCTTAGATAAATATCTAGGGGAGGCAGGCACAACATTACTTCCATGGCTCTGGTTGGGGTTGTTCTCAATGAGGATATGAACGCCCTCGTGAAATGTGATGAGGAAAACAATGTCCAGCTTAACGCAGGAAAAACTGAAGCAGCTGTCATTTCAAGAAAAGCCAGCGCTGCAGGACCCGACTTATTAAGCTTTGTGGACATCAACGTTGAAAATAGCATGTCTTGGCATAATCACATCACCAAAATCGCCAAAGCAGCAGCACAAGAGCTAAGAACACTCTATAGAGCAAAAAAGTTGCAAACTGCTCTATATGGCCCAGATAAGAGCATCTCTGGAATACTGTTCTCATGTGTGGAGCTCGGTACCCAAACACTTGCTCAAGATACTGGACCCTATAAGAGGAGAGCAATGCGTCTTATGGATGACCGAGAGTTGACTAAATACCTTGATAGCCTTGAACTTTGAAGAAAAGTGGCGGACCTATCTCTTTACTATCGATACTGCTACGGAAGGAGTTCGAACGAGCTGGCATTTATGAATCCGCCCAGAGTTATGTCAAACAGAATCACTCATCAGCACAAGCTGCTCATCAACATACGATTCAGTTTCGAGCACCTAGGACGTCGCTGTTACGAGACTCTTTTATCTGGAGGACCGCCTTGCTCTAAAATGGAAGACTACAACCTACAGCGCTTCAAGTCCAATGTCCATCATCTTCTCCGCACACGCGTCGCTTGATGAGTGGTTGGTGATGTTTCTTTTGTGTGTGTGCCGAACAGAAAAAAAAATGTTAAGAAGGGTAGTAATATTTTCACTAATTAATAACTGAAAATTTCACAGTTTTGTACAGTAAGTACAAAACTGAAAGTCATCTAGCCTGCGATGTCGTTATAATGTCATTTTTTACCCATAATATTCATTTTTGTACCAAGGACGTAGATGCTGTTTTACTAGTGCGGCTCAGGCACAGCTTGAGCAACAGTCGGCTGATGGTCTCAAAGTGAAAAAATATTTTTATTCAACGGTAATGACTAAACCATAACAAAAATTTAAAAATTATTTAATGATTTTTTCCTATATTGCAAATATCATATTTGTTGACCCTATATGTCTACTTTTCCTGCTGGTGAAACCGTTATATTTTAGGCCCGGTCGTACAAAAAAAAAATTTCAACAAGAAATTTTTACTGTCATTCAATATTTCTTCCTTTAAAATCATAATAAATATTCTTATAATTTATTATTAAATGTTTTTATTTCTGGTAATATACAGTTAATACATAAAAACGTAATATTAATTCGTGCATAAAATTAATGAAAAAATTATGAAATGTTGCAATCATATTATTTTATTTTGTTGTTTGAAAGAAATACCTCTCGTTCTTCGGAAGAAAATAAGCTCCTGCGATTTTTAAGCAGCACCATATTTTTCATACATAAAATTTGAAAATATAATATACAGGGTATTCATTTTAAAAGTTTCACCCACGTTATCTGCGTAAATAGACATATTTGTAAAATTCAAATTCTACAGGTATTAAATGAAGATGACCCAGCTCGTAGACTGCATGTTTGTGAAGAAACACAGTTTATAGAGAGAACCCCAAATCTGCTTCGAAATATCTGTTTTACAGGCAAATGTACATTCTTCCTTAATCGACCTCTTAATAATCACAGCTGCCGCTATTGCAGTGATGAGAACCCTCTTATTTTCCAGAGAGGGTCATACGCAGTACCCAGAAGAAGTTAATGTTTGGGCGGAAATTTTCGGCGTCTGTAAGAGGTTTTATTTTTAAATGGAAATCTGACGGTAGAGATGTATTTGAATATACTGGAAGAAACAGCTGATTGACTTGATGCAGAAGAAGTGGAAAATCAGAGCGAAGAGTTCGGTAACGCGATAATTAACGAAGAGCTCCTTCACTTTCAACAAGACGGTGTTGCCTCCTCACTAAGCCAGATATGTTCGAGATTGTCTCAACACAGACTTCCACAGAGGTGGATATGAAGAAGAGGGTCAATAGAATGGCCTGCAAGGTCACCTGACCTTAGCTCGAATGATTTTTTTTCTTTAAGGCCATTTAAAATCGATAGTTTATAAGACCACTCCCCAAAACATCGAAGATTTGCAAAATCGCATTAGAGTAGCGTGTAGGGCTATATCCAGAGAGTCATTTTTAGGGCATAGTATGCACTCTTGGTTTTAACTTTCTTATTATACAGGCCATTGACGTCACTCTTCCTCGTAAAATCTAATTTAGATTCTCTTAATCCAGTTTTATAAAGTATTTTGTCGCGAAAAGCCGGAAAATCGGATTTTGTATTTTCTGCAGGTCTCGCGTAGTACCGGTAGAACACTGGCGACACTTGCCGTAAATCGTGTGGCGCGAGGTCTCCACTAACGGTCGGCCGTGACGAGTTAAGAAAACCGGGCCACATCGCGCTGAACCTGCAGAATCCACCCGGGTTCTCAGAAAAGCAGACAAGCCGGCCAGCCAACCGGAGCAATACACAGAGGACCGCCACCAATACCGCCAATGTAAGCCGCCCAACTGAAACCGTACCTACGCCGCTTCCTGCAGATCGCTAACAAGACGACCGCCACTAACCGCCATCAACGTCGCTTATCTTATCCGCCTTTGTTGCTACTGCATAGGTAACACTCTCTCTCTCCCACTCACACTACACACTCTCTCTTTATCTCTTATTTCTGCGGTTGGCGCTAGGTTCGTTCCGGTCAACCCTACTTTCTCCCTCTCTCTTTCTGAGACCTGTGTACTAGGTCCGTTCCGACCAGTCTCATTAATCTTGTTTTTGGTAAGATGGTGGAACCGCTTTATTGGCACCCTTGCCGACATGAAGGAAGGGTAGTGTGGGGGTCTTCCTACACATATTCTATGCAGGAAACTACCCACCAAAACCACCACCATCGACAAAGGCTCGTCCTCGCGCCTTCGCCTAAGGTTACGGGTTGCTCTGTATAACCTTTGCCTATTGTAGTTTCACACCTCGCTGCCCTTTATTTTTCCTCACTAATATGGTCCTCTTTGTTTTGATCTTTGGAGAAAGGGGAAGTAAGGAGGGGGATAATTCCATCTCTCTTATTAATATTTCCTTGGGCCTTTTATAGTAAAGTCTTCATCTGTTTTCTCTTCAATCGGATCATATTTACAAAACTGCCTCAGTTCAAAATTTTCATGGGTTATTATATTTACAAAGAACTTTATCGCCTTATTTTTGATAAATTCGGTGAGAGTAGTCCACTCAAGATCTTTAAGTATATCCTTGTTTCTAATATACCACGGGGCATTGACCGCTTTACGAAGGGCTTGGTTTTCTAGTGATGTAAGCTTCTTCAGGGTTGAGTTGCTAACCGAACCAGCCCAAACGGATGAGCAATAGGTGATTTGCAATCTTAATTTTTGTTAACTTGGATGCTAAATCCATCTCGTCCTCTCTGCCTATAATGGGATATAGTAAGTTATAAGCTTTCTTTGCCTTCAGCCTAATTTCTACAATGTGACGATGCCAGCATAATCTCTGATCTAAAACAGCTCTTAAGTACTTAACTTCCTTTTCCCAGGGAATACAATTGTTTGCTATTATTCTCCTACCAGCATGTATCTTCTCTTTTGAAAGAGAATGGCTTGAGTCTTGCCCTCATTAACTTTGATTTTATTCCTGATTGTCCACTCAAGATACACATCCATCTCATTTTGCAGAACATCACTAATTATCTGAGGATCTCTATGTCTAAAAAGAATGGCCGTAGCGTCCGGCCTGTTGGTGCTAGGTACATCACAAGTACATAGGTTATAAAGAATAGGTCCTAGCACGGATCCCTGTGGGACCCCCGCATTTGCTACTCTGATGTTTGACAGTTCATTGCACACTGTCACCTGGAAGGTGCGTTCTTTCTCGTAGCTTCTTATTAGTCTGCAAGTCTCCAGCGAGAAATCCATCTTAATCGTCTTGCTGATAAGACCGTCGTGCCAGCCAAAAGCTTTTAGTTAAAACCTTCTACAATATATTCGGTAAAGCGAAGAACCTGCTGCTCTGAAGAATGTCCGACCCTGAACCCGAATTGAGCTGCGGGCATGATTCCCAGCTCCTCTATGGTCTTTGTAATTCTTCTTTTGATTACTCTTTCGACCACCTTAGAGGTGGCTGACAGTAAGCTTATTGATCTGTAACTTTCAGGGAATTTATGGTTCTTCCCCTTTTTTCCAATAACGAAAATTATAGTGTTTCCTGGATTCAGGGAAATAGCTTAGCCTCATTATTGCGGTTGTTATGTTAGCTATGCAAACTCGATCAACTTTTGGAATTTCTTTTAACATCTTGTTGGTAATGTTATCGCCTCCAAGGGCCTTTTTAATACGCTGATGTTTTATGATGCTGTCGATCTCTGCAGGGGGAACAAAATCTTTTACTTTCCCACTACTCTCAAATTCGTTCAGTCTAGCGATTTTATCCTCCACGCCAACCTCAATGTCTTCCTCTTCCTCTGGGTCGGCGCTCATTAGTTGGTTGTTAGTAAATACTGACTCTAGACACTCAGCAAATACTTCGGCTTTATCCTTAATCAGATATGCAAGTCCATTTCTTCCGTGTTGGTTCTCTTCTTAGCGCCTTCGTTAATCCCCACGCAGTGTTTGCTTTGGTGCTTAAGCTTCTCAGTTTGGCTTTCCAGTTTTCACTTCTATGTTCTTTGAGCATCTCTTTCATAATGCTAGTGTGGTAGTTCAATTCCATCTTAGTATTTTCATTCTTGTCATGGGCATATCTTTTTCTTAGTCTTCTATTTTCTCTAATGATGTTCCTGAGTTCCGCAGGTAGGGATTCCAAGGAGCCTTTCTGTATTAGTTTGGTAGCCGAGCATTCCTTATAGGCATCAGACATTTTTGCCGCTAGGTTGAACACCGTCTGCTTAAGCTGTTCTTCGTTCTGGATTTTCTCTGCTTTGATTACCACTTTCAGCTTATATCTTCCGTATGATAACGCGCAACTTCCCCCAACGGAAGAATTAATAAGGTTAATAGAATACAGTAAAGACAAAGGTTTTCCATTAATCGTGGGGTGTGATGCAAACGCGCATAATATCGTTTGGGGGAGCACTAACACTAATGCGAGAGGTACGGCTCTATTAGAGTATTTCGTATCGGAAAACCTTGAAGTAGCTAACGTAAATGCGGAACCGACTTTTGTGAATCGGCTTCGTCAGGAGGTTATCGATATTACAGTGGTAACTCGAGCATTTGCGGAAAAGGTAGTCAATTGGAGGCTAAGTAGGGACATAACTATATCCGATCATAGAATGATCCGATTTGAAATTAAATCGGATAAGATGGAGAAGCCACTAAAAAGAATTCCGAGGGCAACAGACTGGAACAAATTTAGGGAAAGTCTGGTAATGTCCATGGGAACTTTAGGGCAGGCTATTTCATCAAAACAAGAACTAGAAATTGAGGTGGTAAAGCTAAACAGTGTAATCGTCGACTCCTATGAACAAGCGTGCCCACTTAAGAAAGCGAGCGCCAAGAGGCTGCCTTGGTGGAGTGATACTCTGGACCGTCTTAAAAAAGACGTGGGAAGATCACACCGCCACGCTTTCAGGGGAGGGCGGCAGGAGCTCTGGGATGTGTATCTGGAAGCCAGAAGGAAATTTAAAATTGAGGTCCGACGCAGCAAAAGAGACAGCTAGAGGAAATTCTGTGGAGAGATGGAGTCTCTCTCGGACTCAGCGCGTCTGCTTAAGCTGCTGGGCTCGGAAAGACAAAAAGAGATTGGCTCTCTGAAAACAGGCGAACAATGGACGGCGAACAGAGAGGAAGCGATAGAGCTTCTTCTAAAAACCCACTTCCCCGGAGAGGTACAGACTACCAACTGGGACGAGGAACCAGAGCCAGAGATGGACTGGAATCTTGCCCGCAGTGTGGTGACTGAGGAATCCATAACTTGGGCAGTGGGGGAGTTCAGTCCATATAAGGCAGGAGGGCCGGATGGAATTATACCCATGATGCTGCAGGCGGGCCTTGACACGTTGCTCCCTTACTTAAAGAGAGTATTCGAGGCCAGCATAGCACTAGGGTACGTTCCACAAGCTTGGAGAGCAGCGGATGTCGTCTTCATCCCCAAGGCAGGGAAGAGAGACTATTCCCATCCCAAGTCATTTAGGCCTATAAGTCTAACTTCATTTTTAATGAAGACAATGGAAAAAATCATTGACAGGTTCATCATGGAAGAGATCTTAACTGATTCTCCTCTACATGATAATCAGCATGCCTACAGAAGGGGGAAGTCGACTGAAACGGCTCTCCATTCTGTAGTTAGAAGGGGCTGAAAAGGCAATAGAAAACAAAGAAAGGGCGCTAGCGCTCTTCTTTGACGTAGAAGGAGCTTTCGATAAGGCTAAAACGAAAACTATCTGTCAAGCCCTCCAGGCCAAGAGAACACCAGTTCATTTGGTCAAGTGGGTAAAAACGGCACTGGAAGACCGAAAGATTAGCGCCACGCTGGGAGAAGTTCGCGTCGAGGCCGGGATAAGAGGGGGTTGCCCACAAGGCAGCTGCCTCTCGCCACATTTGTGGTGCCTGGTGATGGACAGCCTCCTGAGAAGGTTAAATCTTGAGGGATTCTACGCACAAGCATATGCTGACGACGGGCTAGTAATGATCACGGGCAAGTTCGTGAGAACGGTCTGTGAGCGTATGCAGGTGGCGTGTCGGATAGTTCAAGGTTGGTGTGAGGAGAATGGTCTCTCAGTAAACCCAGGGAAGACCGAACTCATTCTCTTCACAAGGAAACGAAATCTAGCAGGTTTTATACATCCCATACTCTACCAGACGAGACTGAGCCTAAGTCAACAAGTCAAATATTTGGGAGTTATTTTAGACAGTAAATTGACGTGGAAGGCACACGTTGAACAGGTGGTGAATAAGAC
>JAEQML010081967.1:0-11002 GCA_016904865.1 Pissodes strobi
ATAATAATAATAATAATAATAATAATAATAATAATAATAAAGTAGTACTAACAGTACAATCATTACAGCAGGAGTGGATTAGGTTTTCCTTAATATCTCTGAATTTTAATAAGTACGAAATAACAATTTCTGATACTGGCGTCCGCGGTGACATGTTCAATATTTTTAACGAAATAAAAAATGGTGCGCCACTGGTTTATGAGCCAACATAATATTTTCATAATTTCACTTTATGTATTCTGATTTTTCTTTTTGCGATTCAAAATTGTCACAAAACCGGTCGGTGAGTTGAGCACCCCCGTAATGATCCACTTACATTGGGACGTTGCAGGTACGACTTATGACTTCCAACTATCCACGTTGCCAAAATGCAAAATTTTTGCCATTCCGGATCTGCACACATTAGTTTCAGCGTAGGCTTGAGAGATTGAAAAAATGGAAGGAATTCTGCCATGCCTGTGTACTTTATGATGCCCTAAAACAAGGAATTAGTTGGAGAGATGGTTTATTAAAATTAAGTAATAAAATATATTGAAATCTTATCGTGCATTATTAAGGCTCGATTATCCAAGGACTCAAACTATATATAGTTCCTGGGACTTATTATGGGCGTCTGAAAATAAACTTACGATTTTCCGATCCTCGTCGGGATGGCGGATGCACCATTTCGGTTTTTAGCAAATTTCGAAGTGAAGAAGCCATATTCGTATGTGCAAACTATACAGAGGCGGAAACTGAGCAAATTTGCTACAGGATGAGGGATTAATCGCAGGAAATCCTCATTTTTTTAGGACTTATATGGGCATTTAAAAATAAAATCGTCGGGATGGTGGATTTTTGAACCATCTCGGTTTTTGGTAAATTTCGAAGTGAAGGAGCGATATCCGTAAATGTAAACTATATATAGGCGGAAAGTTGAGAAAATTTACCACAGGATGAGGAAATAGTCGCAGAAAATCGGCATTTTCCTAGGACTTATGGGCGTTTAAAAATAAACTTACGATTTTCCAGTCCTCGTCGGGATGGCGGATTTTTGCACCATGCAAACTATATATGGACGAAGAGCGGAGAAAATCTGCTACAGGATGAAAGAATAGTCGTCGGACATCGGCTTTTTTTACGACTTATGCACGTTTCAAAATAAACTTACGATTAGAGACATTCATTACCTTAAAAACATCAACAAAGGAACAAAATAGTCGTTCTAGGGGAAAATCTATCAGAGTTATAATTAGCGAACTACCCCAATTGATTGCCAGTTTGACTTTCGCGTTGTATTCCGGTTTTTCTGAAAACAGGCAAAAAAACTCGTGTCCACCTGCGGAGTGTCCGATTAACGTGATTTTCTTTTGACCGGTGTAGTTAAGGATCAGGTCGATCGTCGCTGCTAAATCGTACTTTCCGATTTCGTGAAAACTGAAAATCAAAAAGTAAAAAGTTGCAGTTTTGAAAAAATCCGTCTTTTTGCATCCGCGCTATATACCTGTGCAGCCAGTATTTGGGATCTTTGTCCCAATCCAGTGTTTTGTGTTTCTGTTTGAATGAACCATCCAATCCCCTAGCAGAGAGTAACCACACATCCATGCCTTTATCGGCTAAATAGTAAGCGGGAGCAATTTCTTTTCCTATGGCCACGAAATTATGGGGCGAACCCGCCATTCCGTGTATTAGCAAAACTGCGCTTTTGTTTTTGTTTTCATCCTTTTTTAGTCCGTGCGGTATGTTGTACGCCGAAATAATATAGTCATCGTCTGTCATCACTTGATATGCCTCTATGGGGTATCCATGTTTTCTAACCACTTGCTCCTGTAGAAAATGTAGGACTTAAAATATGTAGTTATGGTAATACCGTTGGTTATATAAGCGGCAGTGTAGATTTTGTAGTCGAGTTCAGTAAATCGGATAACTTTTTAAACTGGTGGGTAAAGTTAGATTCAATTTTTACACAGTGTTTTGAGTAATTTTGAGATTAAGACAGTTGATTGTAAACGAATTTTTTCTCTTTCTTCTTTTTTTTTTCATTTAAAAGGACATCCACTTTAAGACGCTTTAACGCTGTATCCAATGAAAATAAAACCGATCTAAAAATGTATCAATGTATCACAATTTTTCACAACGATATTTACGCCAACCTTAAACAATCTTTTCAATATTCCGCACAGCGGCAGGCAGCGCCACGCAAACAGTTTTTTTCATCATTTTTTTTTTCATATTAAATTTATGTTATGAATTGAGATTTTTGTGAATTAACAAATGTTCTCCCTAATGGTAAATAGGGGACATCCCCATTTTTAAACTGTTAATTTTTAAACGTTTTACTGATTTGTCTTCTTTGTTGTGACTCATATCTAGCAAGTAGCCTATCCTAATTAGACTTTTTCAGTTTAAATTTTCATAATTTGTATTCAAATTGTATTCAATTTATTAAGTAATATTGGCTATCCAAAATAATAAATAAAATTTCCACTTTGTCTGACAAGTTTTCCTTACTTGCAAGTAGCACTGGTTGTTTATGATACGTTTTTTAAGTTTTCAAACCCAAGGCTTTCTAATATTTTTTGGCGTGATTTTGGGCAAATAAATGAATGTTTAAATGTATTATTTTAATCTCTGTTCTTATTATTTGGGGGGTTGTTATCACAAAAATACCTGACAGGTGATAAAATCCCAGTAGTTGACACCTAGAAAAAGCTGATTTCACCAAAAGTGAACACATTTTTAGACCAAAGGTTGACAGATAATTTTTTAAAACCCCAAATTGTTACTTTTAAGGAATTTATTATAATCATATGAAACAGAAGTATATTTTTCTAAGTTTACAATTTTTTAAATTGCATTTTTATATGCACATCATGACAATTTAATGTAATTTTTTTAAATACCTACATGTTGTGGCTCCATTACTTAACACCTATGAATCCAATAATGGTCATGTTGCCTCTACCAGTACAAACTGCGTACTTAATAGTGAGCAAAACATCAATAATGTAAAAATCAAACTTTTTATTGATATAAAAACATGAATATTGGGAAACTCTTTGTTAAGAAAAAAAGCAAATTGCTATTCCAAATTGGTAATAACAGAAGATGCTAAAAAATCATGAAGATTTAATCACCAACAATAAGTTCCTCATAAACAAATACTTCCACCATCATATTTCGAAATTTTAATTTTTGCATTATTAGATTATAAGAAAATTATTAGTGACTATTTCGTTTAGTCAAGTTTGAAATACGATTTTTTTTTGTCTGAATCGCAAATTTCGCACCACCGCCTTCCTGTGACGATACTGCCCTAGTTACGGCACTGGCTAAGGTTTTCGATGGTGAGTAGGCGTGGCTAGTGCTGAAACGGGAATTCAGGAACGGTTCATTTTGTTTTTGATAAAATAGCATTTATTTGTCGCGAACGTAAAATAGTTTTTTTTGTTTTATACCTTTAAAGCTCCTATAGGGAGTAGAGTGTTAAGCTTTTTCGGGGAGGTAAACGAATATTAACCAAAACTTACAAGCGTTAAATCGACATCCGGATGTATCTCCCCTCCTTTGCAACACACCATCGAATATGAGATGAATATTAATATACATAATATTGAAAGTTTAACCATCCATGTTTCCGACATTATTAATTTCTTATGCTGAAACACATTTAATTATCATTGGATATTCAAAAGGTTCCTGAAACATATATTTACTACGTCACTGATCTCATAATATGTAGTTAGATTACCTTCTTGCTATTCTCGATATCAGATAATTACACTACCTACAAACAGATTGCACCAAATTTCATATAAGTATTAGAAGGCACTAAGCATGAATTGGATATTATTCTGAAATTAACCATCATTACTTTACGTAAACAATAATAATAGAATGGCTTAAAACACTTGTAATGTAATAGCTATTAATTCCATTGGTACTTAATAAGTAATATAAATGAAGTAGTAAATACGTAATTCGAGTACAAAAAACATGGCACCTTAACAAAGTGCATAATTGTATTGTTTTGAAGGGACATTAGTGTAAAACTAATATATTGTTACATTTTCCCATGGGTTCTGACAAAAGCACAACTTTTACTACTTTAAAATAATCCTCTCTTTATTCTTTATCACTGTATACAATTATTATTAAACACACTAAACTACTCTTATAACTTTACAACTAATAGATCTTCTGCCCGCTATTTATATCCATTCATATATCGTGAATATTCCGGACGAAGCGAGGCTTCTCTATTATTCTCGGCCATATGCATCCGAAAAATAACAGAACTCTGAAGAGTCTTCTCGGTCGGCGATGACTCATATTGAACTAAAGCAGCGAATATTAACTACAATAAGAAGATTCACTCTCCGTGGCGGCACGTCAACGGTATATCTCCTTCCCCGCGCGAAAACTAGCATGATACTGGCATGTGACCTTTGGACCCGGCACACACTGGTCGAATTTCTAGGAAAGCTGGCCATAATAAGGTTTACCAGAAATAAGACATAAAAGTTATAAAAGTATTACACGTTTAATATACCGTGTTTTAGACAAATAATTCTTGAATTTTTTGCTGTCATCTATATCTATAGGGAGTATCAATTATCACTAACGATAAAAATCATGTATAAAAATCATTTGTATGTTCTTAAATCGTTTTAAAAAATAATTTTGAAAATTAAGGGCTCCTTCGTTGTAAAAAATGGTTTTAAATTTTTAATTCGATGATCCAAATTTTGTTTTTGAAACGGTTAATTCAGGAGTCTCACTAGCAAAATGAATGTTAAGCGGACGACAGAAACGACAGAGCCTACAATTTTGCCATACATGTATTTCAGAGTTATCGCTATTTTTAAAAATTAATTTAATAGGGACGAAACTAGTAAAAAATATAGAAGTATCAGTGCAGTTGTTGTTCAAAAACACTTGCTTATATTCTGACTATCCCAAGGTAATATCAAAGCCATATTTACAAATTAAAACTAAATTATACATTTTTTGTCTGCTGTTTCAGCCAAAGTATTTATTACCTCTTTTTATAATAACATCAGTCTTGCATCAGCAATAATGATTCTACCGAAATTTCAGCCTCAGTTTCACCGTTGTTTGAATTCAAACAACGGTTTCACTTACTACAATATTATGGGATTAGGGATGGGCGACAATAATCGATTATTCGATTTTAAGAAATTATCGATTAATATTTCAGAAAATATCGATAATCGATTATTTCGATTAATCGATTATTCAATTTCTTGCCCACCCGTACCGATGACATTACAACAGATATAGCTTTTAAATTTCCAATTTAATAATGCGTTGCGTTAAGGGTAATTTAAATGACATCTGAAAATACCAATCTATCAAATTCACGTCCGTCACATTTTAAAAATACAAAAAAGAAAGTTCGTGGCTTTAGCGGACATTATTTGCCAGATGCGAGGTCAATTCACTACTATGGTCTCCAAAAATTATGGAAAGCCTCCTGCCTGGAGTCAGGTGCAATTTCTACGAACAACATCTTACCGCTGCGTCCCGTCAAGTACGGTTCATAAGACGCAGGCAAAGCAATTTCCATCATCTCTGTCATATGACTGCCAGTGATCCCAGTTCTCACGATTTATCGTGAGATTTAACGATTTTGTATGATATCTCACGATCTTACGATAAAGCTTACAATCCTCACGATTTTCTCGCATTTCTCAATATTTCATGATTTTTTTCACGAATACCACCCTATGCGGAAAATTTCGTTCGCGAATACCATCCCACAAAACTTACAGGTCCAACAGATTTTGTTGGCTGGTGTGGTTTTTTTGGTATTTCCCCGAGCCCCCAGAAATTCTTTAAACTTAAACTAGATAATGACTGGAGGCAGTTAATAAATTTTATTTTTACTGATTTTAATTTAAATCTTGATGATGTTATAAAATTTTGGAACTCGGTATCTAAAATTAAATTAGGCAACACAGAAGTTCAATTTCCTAAACTAGTTCAATTTGTTTTTGGCTTATTATGTCTTCCACATTCAAGTGCAACTGTAGATAGATTCTTTTCGCAAATAAATTTAAATAAAAAACAAGCCAGCCAGAATTCGATTAAAGAGCAACACTTGCTATTAACAAAGAGCTTGGTAGCTAATACTGGCAAATGGCAAATGCCATAATTTTACAAATATACAGAAGTTGTAAAAAAACAATACACAAATATTAATATAAAAAACTGGAAACTGACTAATAGTGATTTATCATCTGACTCTGAATAATAGACATCTGTATTAGGTACAAATATGTAATTTTATTTTCTGTTTGAGTTACAAATATATTAATTATTTTTTATTTTTAATTTTCAGTTTAGTTTTAAAATATTTTATTTCTTCTTCTTCAATTACCGATAATTTTATTTTTCGCAACGGTATTATTATTATTGGAAATCAACTGTTGTTCGAGCATGACAAGTCTGTGCTTACATCAGCTTCAGCTTGTTGGAAGATAGGTTGACTTGTTTAAAAAGTGTTAGATTATATTAAGTTTTGCTATAAGCATGCGTTATTTTACTGAAAATAAATTTGCAATCAAAATTTAAAATTAAAAGCTCGATAGTGCAAGTTTTTAGGAGCGGCTAAATATAGCGCAAATGTTAAATATGCTTTTTTCTTGATTTTGGGCATGCCTTGGGTTAGTTTGGGTTCACTTTGTTTATTTGTGCCCCCGGAGCGAGCGAAGCGAGCGGACGGCTATGCGTACAACCATTTTTTACCATTTATTTTTCCCATAGTGCAACCACCAACGTAAACAATCGAGGTTGGAATTAACATTTGCGCTATATTTAGTATCTCCTCAAGTTTTTCAAGGTATCACGATTTCTCACGATTTTTGGCGATCAGCCCTACGATTTCCAATCAACGTTGACTGGGAACACTGATGACTGCATCGACCTGGCGAGATCCATACAGATCGAAACGCGTCGTCGATTTTGCCGACAGAGATGGTGGAAATTGCTTATGGTTCACACACGTGGGCTTTCCATAATTTTTGGAGACCATAGTAGTGAATTGAACTCGCATCTGGTAAATAATGTCCGCTAAAGCCACGAACTTTCTTTTTCGTATTTGAAAATACTTTCAGTACAACATATGAAGCAAAAAAAAAACAGATAAACGTAAATGCTCGAACAAGACAGCAGCAGGGAAAACTGCCCACGTTACAAATTTAGCGAATAAGGGATCCTCATTTCGACGCGCCATTTTCTGATAATCTGGCTTCAGTTGTTGCAGTATAGTACATCAGTCTTTATCTTTTTATTATGTATTTGGGCAATACTATATGATAAGAAGGAACACTCTCCGCGGCGGCATGTCAACGGTCTGTCTCCTTCCCCGCGCGAACACTAGCAGAATATCGGCAGGCCATGACACAAATAAAACAATCATGTTGGCAGGCGACCTTTGACGCGGCGGCCATAGACCAGCTCATCCTTTTGTCAGATTAATTTTCACGCCTAAATTCTATAGTCGAGTCAATATTCGATATAAGATAATATCGCTATTTTTTAGTTGTGTTGTATTACAAAATAGGAATGAAATATACAGTAAAAATATTGTGCGAAACCTTTAACCAATTTTAAAATCACCCAAAACGCTAAAATTTAACTAAATATTAAAAGATGGGGCCAATTCGAGCAACATTTTCTTCTTGATGTCTTTTGTCAGAATATTAGTATTCGGAAATATGGTGTCATCATTAACACAAAATCAAAACATTTTAAATATTACTTATTGCATACCTTGAGTATTGTTATCAATAATAACTAATTAAAAACGTTGACAGATTTTTGAAACAGCAAGTTGAATACAAACTTTATCAAAATATTTATTTGGTGATAATAATAAAAAAAACCATAACGTAAGTTTGACAGGGCGCGCGCTGCAAACAATTCAGAAGATATCAATTGAATTTTTTCAAAGCCAAATAGAGTATTAGAGTGCTATAAATAATTTCGTCATAAATTTGATTAAATATACCGCAAACAAAAATATCGTTTATGGCCAGCTTTTATTTAAATTTAACCTGTGTGCGGCGAAGTTCGCCGATCGTTACCAGGCAACGAAGAAAATAAACGACGATTCCTTTGTAGCGCTCTCTTGCCATTGAGTGGACCTTCTTGTCGTAGTTAATATTCGCTGACTAAAGTAGACGTGGCAAAGGTAGTCCAAAAACATACAGATGGTCGCTAGCCGTGACAATATTGTTGACAAGTACTCCCACAAAGAGTGCAAATCATAAATATTGGGAAACTAATATATCTTTTTAAAACTCCGAACTGTAGGTTAAATATTTTCATTAGAGTGTAAAGGTACCCTCTCAAAGAGTATTAATTATAAATATGGGGTGTAAAGCTTCCAAATTTAGTGTAAAAAGAATCCGTTTTTTCGGTGGCTGCGCTGTAAATAAAACAAATTATGTACTCATGATTTTTGTGGTTTTTATTTAAAAAAAATCAGAGTTCAAATAAACAGAAAACTATTTTTATTTTTTTTATTCCTCTTTTTAATTCTAATTTATAGTTTTATATTAATTATTTCGCTGTGGGGTAAAAAAATAAACGAACCAGTTTATTAAATTTTACCATTTTTTTAATAAGGCCAATACCATATGAAATACGAAAAAAAAATATGCACCTCACCTTTATAAGCACACAACTGAAGTTAAACTTCGGAAAAAGATATTAGGAATTGTTTTTTTTTCTCAACTTGTGTTTCGACACTCTTTTTATATATTTTTTTTGCTTCTTTTCAACTTTTTTTTCGGCGAAAATCGCGTTTCTAACTTTTTTTTATATATATTACTTTTATAAACTTTCCGAACAATTTTTTACGTTTTTACGAATCTTTTTTCTTATTTCGTTTTATAATACTTTTATTAACTTTCCGAACAATTTTTTTTATTATTAATTATTTTTTCTTATTTGGTTTTATAATATTTTTATTAACTTTCCGAATAATCTTATATGTTTTTTTTATTTTTTTTTCCTTATTTCGTTTTATAATACTTTTATTAGCTTGTGGAAATTTTTTTACGGTTTTCTCAATTTTTTCCCATTTTTTCAAAAAAAAAATGCGTTGGGGCGTATACCTAGATGTTGAGAAGAGGGAGGAGGGAAAGGTTGTACGCACGAATCATGGGTAAAGGCGTACCGCTTATGTAAAATGGCACCGTAGGAAATTTGTGTATTATCACATCCGCCATTTCATCGAAATTAAATTTTTTCGCATATTATACATTATAGGAATGTAATAAAAACTATGCAACTTCATTTTCAATATAATGTATATATGGGCGTCGCGAGAGCGGTAATCTCTTCCCTAGCTACGCCACTGAGTTTGAACTATGAGTAAATTTTTAAAATAAGTAAAAGCAATATTAGTAGATTGAGGCTACCAGGACACACTCTATATTAGGGACAAAACAATGAAAACGCACATTAACGAAATAGAAAAGTTTATTAGGCATAATTAGGGGGAACTGTTACTTTCGGAGGTACAATTCCATTGTCAATATCGTTGATCAGTCTGTAAGTGGGTTCGTAGACCAGTATCGTTGAATTTATACCGAAAATGAAATCCAAATGGGTAAACTTTGAGAAAGGCACCTCGTATACCATTACTGTATTAGGTATATGCTCCATTGACTGATAAACATCCTAGAAAAGACAACATTTCAATGTAACACGTTACAATAACTCGTTTTCAATTTAAACAAATATTTTTATCTGTTACCTACATAGGGTTGATTACTTTATTCATTCTGACTTATTTGAGTTACGTAACTAAAGCCATTAGGTAATGAATTCAGTGCCTCACTAGTGGTGGAATGAGTAATGACTCTTATTACGTAACTCGTCTTTTAATATTGGCACAAAGTGTCAAAATCAGAATTTGTGTTTTTAATGTCAAGGTTTCACTTTTTTATATAAATGATCGTGTCGTAGATAAAATGTACATTACAGGTGTTAGGTTTTATCCTGAAATAATGAACGCGAAATCTCGGCTCGGTCTGTCGCAGCCAGTGTTGCCATATCTTCCGCTGCTGATTATCGTACACCTGTCGAAAAACTACATAATAATAAATGCCAACCAATTAAATGCACTCAGCAATTGCAGAAATGTCCAAAATAATAAGTAGAAAGTGTGGCGTGGCATGCGGCAACAAGTTCTTACGCCAATCAATTTATCATTTCTTATATTTTTAAAGTTCGATTGTGATTATTTATGTTAAATTTTGAAACTTTTTGACCCGATTTTTGTTTTAAGAAATTTGGTAAATATTTTAACATTTACTCTCAATGCTAAATTATCGCACGATAGTAAGTGATTATCGTTTATCGTACATGAATAAAGAGTATCGTATATGTGCGATAATCATCGTACGTATGGCAACTGACAAGACTGGATAATATAACCTCTGACGCCATCTTCATACCTCACAGATGGCGCCAAACGTCACCTCTCACCCATTTCCTTTTACAAATAAACAACTTGAGATCCTTAACCAACCTAGGGATTTTTTGAGTTTTGTTTGAGTCGCTCACCTCTTTTATTATATCCGCATCATTCGGGCCAATAAAAAATGCAACCGGTACTGTGGTGGCCGATAAATTATAATGGGGCGGATACCTCTGACCGTACTGCCTCATATTCCCCTTGGGACCGTGGTCGTACTGGCGAAACGAACCTGTTTCAAATAAGAGACAATAAGATAAAAAAACGAAATTACAATAATAATTATTATTACGTATATAAAAATGTTAGCGAACATTGACAACTTAATATTATCTATAGTACCTACTATATTATTTTACGGTCCACAATAAGGTGGTTCCATATGAATATTTAAACAGAAATTGAAACTGAAGTATTAAGAAAAATGAAACCGCCTCCATTCTGATAACTATAAACAAAAATATGATGGTAATCGAATAATTAAGCCAATTTTTAATTACCGCCTGCTTT
>JAEQML010081971.1:0-11000 GCA_016904865.1 Pissodes strobi
CTAGATAAGGTTAGGTTATTCGTGTTTTTTTTTCTTAAATTATTTTACTTGGAGATTCTCTGGATCGTTGGGAATACAAATTTTAAAAGCTCTTGTATGTCTGTCTCGAGGTCTGTCTATTTCAAAATGGTAATCGTTTAATAATGGTGATAAGTAATAGTCACCAGTTCAATTTTGTCTCTACATCCTGTATATTCCCAAATGTTTATGACGAGTTTTGTTTTACTGCAAAAAAGGCGAAATTTATCTAACGTTCATTATCATTACAATTTGATTTTTTTTAATCCCTATAAGCACATTTTAATATTCATTACCCTAAAAACTTCATATTTATTGGTGTCATTTAGGAAAGAAGGTTCTAGCTACTTAATGTCTTTCTAAAGTATTTTGTTGTACGGAAAAAACTGAAATCCGGCTTTTATCTTCACCCGTGCGTCATAATATGACTACCATTATAATACATGTAGTGACATTGATTGTCCAACAGTTAAAAATAAAACGAATTGTGTTCATTCTTTATTATTCGTTAAAATCATCAGTTGACTATTTTATTTAACCGAGGTTATTTCAACTTTCTGTTTTTGTACCATTTTTTTGTTTATGTGTCATTTTTGTCCTTTTGCGCAAGATTGTACTGTGTGTTAGTATTAATAGTTATTTGCTTGTTTTGTTTTATTTGAATTTTATATCAACTATGTTTAGCGAAACGCGCGTCGAGTGCAATAAACCTGTTTCGGTATTGTGGATAAAACTCCGTTTTAGTGAATTTTATATGTTAATAATTTTTTGTTGATGAAATATTTAGATAAAATATACATCTATCTCTTTACCTAATGCATCATTTAAATGTATCGAACCCAAGCGAAAGAATAAGATTCTTCATAAACTATAACCTGAGAACTTTTTTTTTATCAAAGTCTGCTAAACAAAGAGCGTTAAAAAAATAAAACTACCTATGACTATAAATCTACCTATTTAAAAATTAATTCATTATTTATATTAACTAAAAGAATACGCTATATAAAAAAGGTAATTTGTAAAATGAACATCAATTAAATTAAAAAAAAAAACACACGGCATTTTAAACTCGTAATAAATAACATTTCAATTTTTAAATTATTTTCGAAAATGTTAAGCTTTATTTCTTCGACACGTCTAACATTTTTATTTAAACCAAGCTCTTGCTGCCGGTGTTTAGTCGGCGGTCAGTAACGCGGCAACGCCGCGGCCTGTATTTCGACGACAGTGCAACAACATCATTTATTTCATAAAGTTACAGTTTTGGTGGCTTCCTAAGGTAATTATAAGTCGCGTTTACACGCAGCTAGCGCCGCCTTTCACATCTAGTCAGACGTGATTTGTAGGGGCGCATCGCTGACACGCCTAGGGCTAGCTAACCTACCTATAAACCTATCTATGTGCCGTTTATACCACTGCAATTTGCTTCCCCGGGTTACCTACCCTTTAAGCCTGGTTCAATGTGTATTACCGAAAGGCTGATGTAATGCAGGCTTGTTTTGAGTGCTAAATGTGTGACGGTTAGAACAGAGGAAAAACACAATTTGAAAAAACCTCTTTCACGTTTCTTTGGCTTTCACGTAAGGGGCATCAAGATGCCCTATTGTGAGGGATGTGTAGCTGGAAATTGCGTATTGGGCATTGCCCATTCAATCAAGGAGCAAATATTAAGCGAGCTTCGCCAAGATCGCTTTCCAGCGGAGCGCGCAGGACAGCCAGTCAGTATGTCTGTGTCCTGTCTTTTGTTCTGATCTTATACTCGCTATGTGCGTTTATTATTGTTCAGGCGGCCTTGGGTTCTGGTAAAACAGAGACGTTGCCCTGTGTATGGGCCCATGCTTAGGTTTATTCTGCGGGTCGTAGCGCACATTGGCTATGTTTGCCGTTAGTGGCGAACCGCGTATACCAGAGTCATAGAACTTGCAGGAAACCTTGTCGATATACTCCTCGACCGTGTCAAGATTCGACCATGAATGCAAGTCCATGACTCTAGTATATCGGCTCGCCGAGAAGGCCGCTCTTAGGTACCGGTTCTGCATAACCTGCAGTGCCTTTTTGTGCGTACTCGCCACAGAAGACCATACAGGGGCTCCATACATTAAAGTCGGCCTGACAATAGTTCTGTAGATGTTTACTTTATTTGCCGGGCTCAGAAAAGATCTTGGTCTGATGAGCATATTTAAACTTTTTTGGGCAATAGCGTTCTTTCTGCGGATCTCGGTCATATGTCCGGTAAAGATCAGACGCTTGTCAAACACTATTCCCAAGTACTTTACTTTGTCTTTTACGTCTACTGTAATGTCATGTATCGTGAGTGGCGTAATGTCCAAGTTAGTTCTTTTTTTGGTTAGTATTGTTAGTTCTGTCTTTGGGACATTCAAGTTTATTTTCCATCTCGCATAATATGGGAGAAGGATGTCGAGGTGATCTAGGAGTTTGATTTTTGCTGTCTGCGCGATTTTGGATTGCGAGTAAATTGCCGTGTCATCGGCGTAGAGCACTAAGGAAGTGTTAGGGGAGGAGGGGATGTCTGCTATATAGTAGTTGAATAGCTGTGGGGACAAAACAGTGCCCTGCGGGACGCCGGCTTTTAGCGGCCTCACAGACGAACTTGCCCTGTTTATGCGTACAGAGAGAGTACGCCCGGCAAGGTATGACTGGACCAATGCTGTCAGATACAGCGGGAAGCCAAGCTTCACATGCATCTTGTACAATAGTCCGTCATGCCACACCGCACGACAGTGCGAGATTTAATTTATTCGCAACCAGAGCAGCAAATTTCGGAGGTCTCGCGCTCTGGCGGAAATTCGTTAAAAGCTTCTATTGCGTAGCTATTATTTTCTTTGATAATAGTCAACTGTGTAGTTGTAGTGTTCAAATACAATTGGGATATTATAATTGTCATATCCATTACTTTAGAACAAATTTGCAAACATGTGTTTGTATAAATTGACACTCCGATATAAAAATGGTATAAATTTATATGCGCATCTCAACTCAATGTATACTCAATTAGCAACAATTGATAGACATACATACATAAAAAAACTATAGTATTTTTTGTATTCAAAGTAATGGGAGTAAAATATACGCGACCAATTGGTGCCTCAAATTCTGTTTGGAATACTTATCGGAGACAATTGATAAAACCCAGCTTGTGAGAACACATTCAATATCTTGCAACAATTGCAATTGAGTTTGACTGTTCCTAGATCCACTTTCATCTTTAATACCTAAATGTAATCTGCGGAAATGTCCATAAAATCACACTAAACACATTGCAAGTTTCGCAGAACAAGGCAATATTGATATAGTATCCATAAATTATATTCTAATTATATAAACATTTCAATAAGTCATAAAAAAAACAATAGACATTCAAACAATTATGCTAACTTTATAGATGGCATCCAGAAACACTATACTAAAAATCGTAATGTAAAATTACTTAATATAAGAACAAAGATAGAAGAAATCTATTGATACTAGGGCTTTCAATGCAGGAAAAATTAAGACTAATGAAAATAGGATTTAAAAAAGAGGATACAATTTATTTAGGTTTGTTTAGCATGTATATACTGGACTAGTGTTCCCTATATAAACTACTTGTAAGTTGCATGGAATAAATAGAGGTTAAAAACAAACAGAGTACACATCAAAGTATGCCCTTTCTATGCATTCTTTAGAAATTAGGTCTGCAATTTTCTACACGACATTTTCAAATTAAAGTGTTAATTTGGTCGTAAACTATATGCCTTTTTCCATTTTAAATTAAATTTAACATACCTGTAATCCACTCCAAATTTTTTAATTTATGCTTGCAAATGCCGCTTTCCCATCCCATAGCACTTGCTACATCGATTACTGGAAATTCTAATATATTGTCTTCTCCTGCTTTTCGCGGATACAGAGCGAGAGCCATCGCCAAAGGAGGACAATCTTTAGCAGTTTTCCGAATTTGTAATGGTCCTCCGTAAGATATAACTTTGCAGCTGGTGTATCCGGGGTTTAGGAGTTCTAATAATTAAATTATTGAAAACTGTTGTTAAACTCAACACACTAATAATAATAGTTATTTATGATATAAGTGTTAAAAGTAATTTTTTAAGGCACGCATGTGGAAATTTGCAGAACGAGCGAAGCAAGTTCCGCAAACCACATGAGTGCCTTAGAAATTTACTTTTAACACAAATATCATACAATATTTTTTCTACACACGGCAATAAAAAGCATACAGTAATTAAAAATTAAATGTTTAGAATCTCTTACATTCAGGTAGTATCTAATAGCATCGTATATTTATATTAAATTATCATTGTTGGCTGATTTGTTTACAGAAAAATTGAAAATTTTAAAGGTCCTGTCAGTTTTATTAAAACGCTAGCGCTGGCTGTTGTGATTTGCAAGAAAAAGCAAGAAATCGTTCCACTTAAAGACATAGAAGAAGCTGCTAACAGAGCTACCTTGGATTTACTGCCACGAAAATCAAGAATTCAATATGAGATTGCTCATAATAAATTTATAAAATGTTGTGAAAACAAATTCGTTCCCGGAAAGTATTCCGAAAATATATTCCTGGCCTATTTTGAGGAAAAGGCAAAGGTATGGAAGGGTTCTGGTGTTATATAAGCACTGCCGATTTTGAAATTTTTTTGGGTTCTGTCGAAAGATGATATCAAATGGGACACATTAACGCAAAAAAAATTGGCGGATGAAGCACATTTTCGCAAAATAAAATGAAAATTAAAATGTATCATACATTTTTGTTAATAATCACAGTTCCAGTACACTTGGTCTTAAGGTATGGTCGCAAACGGTTACTAATAACATTATAAAGCGTCTTTGCTTAAAAATTGCAAATAAAACTCTTCTTTTGCACTTTAAAACCATAATATAATATTTATGAGATAAACGTCAACATGACTCTATTTCTTAAAACATGATTATATAGGTTGGCTTAGCATGGCTCAGCTGGCTGTTGTACGGGTGGATGTTGTCAAGTGTAATTTCTATTTGGATCTAAAATATAACAGCCTCGTGTTGAATATGTTTCAAAAGTACTGTGGGACGAAAACTTCTTATAAATAATGATTCTTAATGGCTATGTTTAGTAAAATAATAACAATAATTCGAATATATGATTTACTAGAAAGATGTTACGCTAGAAAGGGATCACTTTTAATAATAAGTCATATAAAATAATTTAATTAGTGCATTGAAATAGATACAAATTTAGTTAAGAGAGTATCAAGCGTAGTGAGTTTGTTTTGTTACTTTGGGTTAATTTTGATGGGCGTAGCGCGCTCATCTCAATGAGCTTGTTTGGCTAATTATTATTATTTTTTTTTGCTTAATCTGGAACACGGAAGACAAACGCGCATAGCGTAGCGCGCTTATCTTTATCTTTGGTTAATTAGGGTTAGTTTGGTTTACTTTTGGTTAGTACGGGTTAGTCTGGGTTGGTTTTGCTTAGTTTGGAATATAAGGTTAGTTTGGTTATATAAGGTTAGTCTGGGTTAGTTTTGGTTCGTTTTGCTTAGTTTGGGATAGTGATTACTTTGGTTAATTAGGGTCAGTCTGGGTTAGTATGGGTTAGTTTTGGTTAGTATGGGTTAGTTTTGGTTAGTGTGGGTTGGTTTTGCTTAGTTTGGGATAGCGAAGAGACAAGCGCTTGTCTATTTTTTTGTTAATAAGGGATAGTCTGGGTTAGTTTTGGGTAATCTTGGTTAGTTTGGGTTGGTTTTGGTTAGTTTGGGTTAGTGTTGGTTAGTGTTGGTTAGTTTGGGTTAGTTTTGGGTTAGCTGCGGTTGGTTTAAAGACAAGGGTGCATAATCAAGAAGGTTAGCCAAGTCTGACAACATTGTAAGTGAATTGACATCATTAACGTCATATTGGGAGAGATTTCGCGTTAAAATGTATTACGAAACAGCCTCATTTCTAATTTTTTTCCAATGTATGGCGTTAAAACTGCTTCATCCGCAATTTTTTTGCATTAATGTGTTCCTTTTGATGTAATCTTTCTACTGAACCCAAAAAATCTTTAAAGTCGACAGAGCCTATATGACACCAGACCCGTATGGAAGTCATCTTCTCTTTGGTCCCCTTATTCAATGATCAAAGCTATGCTACGTGTAAATAACGACGTAGATATCAGCAAACATTTTAAACTGATTGCCTACTTGAAACGTTAAGGAGAGGGTTACCAGGCCAAAAAATAAAACATTTTTATTAGAGACCAAATTGAACAGTTTCTGACGGACGATGAGTACCTTCTGATGAAAGTAGCTACGATTGTAGGAGGATCAGTTGACACTTGATAACGTGGAAGATATAGACTTCATTAGTTATTAAAATATCAGATACCAAAACCAAGGTAACACGAAATTTCACTATCGTTGAAAATTTTTAGGTGATATATCACTTTAGCGTCACACGAATTAAAATGTTAAAATACAAATCGTTAGTGCACATAATTATTTGACAATATCTGAAATAGAAATTGCGGATCATGTATTTGTTTTTTAAATATTCGTGTTTAATGTTGGTGTTATTTTTCTGCCGCGCCGCGGCAGATTTTGCCGTTCGTGTAGGAATTTGCCTTTGCCCACGCTTGCTAATATGGTCTACCTACACCAATTTTGAGCCTTCACGCATGCGTACGTGATAATTCATATATTTTTCAAAGTTGTTTTTTCTTGATTTTGGGCATTGCCTGGGTTAGTTTTGTTTGGTTGGACTCCCGGAGCGATCGAAGCGAGCAGAGGGCCATGCACGAAGCGAAATATTAGAACGGCAACACCGGGCTGCTCCCAAATGCCCAGGTCCGAACGTCGACAATTTGCTGTAGGTAGACGGGAGTGCTCAGCTGTCGTACGCATAGATGTAATTTCTGTTCGGTTCTAAGATAGGGTATTTTATTGGATACAGTCAGTCAACACTTTATAGATAGATGGTGATTCAGAAATAGGTACTTTGTGTTTATTAAAATAAATATAATAATGATAATCTGTTAAGTTGAAGAAGTAGTCCATAATCTCGCAGTGGAGTTAAAATGTAGAAGCGAAATAAAAGTCTTTAAGTCTTCCTCCACTTAATTTATTGAGCAATTTAGCTCAGGTAGCTCGACATGTTTCGAACATATAAATGTTCATCATCAGGGGAGCTAAAAGAATTTACCCTTATTCAAGTGCTCAAGTTAATACAATAACACGTAATAGAATACAACCAAAAGTATAATTTAAACCAACGGCTACAAATGAAAATCTACTCACCAGAGCTCGGGTCCGAAGACCACAGTAAGAAGGGGAAAAATTCAACCCTTAGGAGGAAAGTACCATCCTATCAATTAAGTGGAGGAAGACTTAAAGACTTTTATTTCGCTTCTCGATAATCTGTTAGTTTGAATTATGTAAGACGCTAATTTTTTGACGACCAAAAGTAAGAGTAGTAAGTAGTTATTCTATTATTTTTGCTTAATGTGGAATACTGAAGGCAAGCGCACGTACTTTGGTTAATTAAGGTTAGTTTGGGTTCGTGTGGGTTAGTTTTGGTTAGTATGGGTTGGTTTGGCTCAGTTTGGCGTGCGTTACGCGCGCTTGTTCCTTTGCTTTGGTTAATTAGAGTTAGTTTTGGTTAGTTTGGGTTGGTTTTGGTTAGTTTGGGTTAGTGTTGGTTAGTTTGGGTTAGCTTTGGTTGGTTTAAAAACAAGAGCTCTAGGCGTGCTTGTTCAGTTAGTTTGATAAGTTGGTATTCTACTTGAAACATTCACCTGACTGGAACATTTACCTACTTGAAAATCATGAATGTTAGTCACATGTGACAACATGGCAAGTAAATTTTCATCATTAATGTCAAATTGGGAGAGTTTTCGCGTTAAAATGTATTACTAAACAGATGCATTTGTTTTTTTTTTCAATTTTTGGCGTCAAAAGTGCTTTGCGCAATATGTAACGTGTCACAAAACACTTCAAATACTGTCTAATACACGTCACACAAAAAGAAAATTGCAAAATTCGAAAAGTGTGCAAAGTAAAAAATATACCGTTTCCTACGTTATCTAGATAGTTAGTTGGATTAGTATGGGTTGTTTGGTTGTACCCTCGCAGCGAGCGGAGAGCCATGTGTGAAGTGAAATATTAGAACAGCAATGAGCTGCTGCCAAATACGCAGGTCCGAAGGTCGTATATTTGGTGTAGGTAGACGTGAGTGTTCCGAAAATTTCATATTTTTAGGTTAGAAATGTTACTATTTTTAACAAAAAAGATCCTTCGTCCGCACTTTTTTATAATCACTCTCTCTAACATAGACAATGTTCTTATTTTTACCAAAAACTTCTTACTTTGTGTGACGCTAAAGTGTTATGGACCCAAATTTTATTTGAATTTTTATCGAAAATATACTGATCTTCGTCCAGCAGATGTCGGACTCGGCGGCTCTTCCTGAAATATGTGAAAGGTAAATAAATGTACCAGAAATCCGATCGGAATTAATACGTTCGGAAGAAATCCTGCTGCTATAGCAAGATTTCTGCAACTTCCAAATTCAACACTCTATACGAGGCATTGCTTTCGCCGTTCCTTTGCGAGCTTACTTGCCGATGCTGGAGCAAATTTGACGACAATTGAGCGGCATGGGGGATGGAAATCCTCAACCGTTGCAGAAGGGTACATCGTGGATTCCTTGGAAAATAAAAATTATATTGCTCGAAAATTGCTTACTCTACAACCGGCAACAACTAATGATGCTTCAACATAAACTGGACATGCTGTTGTCAAGCTAAAGTCATGCCAATCCATAAGAGAGGGGATAAAAACGACCTTAATAATTACCGCCCCATTTCCCTTCTGCCTATATTTGCTAAGGTTTTTGAACATCTTTTAAAGGGTCAACTTTATAATTTCTTTGAAGAACGTAACCTCTTTTGCAATTGTCAACTTGGGTTCAGAAAGAACTTGTCTACCATCCTTGCTATTCTGGATCTCATGGGATTCATATCGGAGGCTTTTGATGAGAGATAGTATGTTAGTGCTACGTACTGTGACCTGTCGAAGGCCTTCGACTGTGTGTCCCATGGGATCTTGCTAGAGAAACTGAGGCATTATGGTCTGACGGCGGGGAACGTGGCATTGTTGGGCAGCTATTTGGAGGACAGGCACCAGAAAAGCAGCTTTAATGGGAGAACTTCACCAGAGTGGGCAGAATTAAGTCATGGGGTTCCGCAGGGGTCAATTTTGGGGCCTTTGTTGTTCCTAATTTACATAAACGACATGAAACGACCTGTGCCTAATACTAAAGCTTTACTATTTGCCGATGACACATCAGTGGTGGCACAGGGTGATGATGTTGAGAGTTTGAATAAGAGAATGAGTGCTGACATGAGAGATCTTAAAGAATGGTTTGTAGCAAACAAACTTACCCTTTACAATGAAAAAACAGTTAGCATGGTGTTTGGGCTGAGGGAGATTGAGATTGAAAATCCAACGAACGTGAGATTTCTGGGGGTTCACCTCGACCCAGAACTAAGGTTTGAGCGCCATGTGGACCGTGTTGCTCGGCGACTTCCGGGAAGCTTGTTTCTTCTAAGAAATTTGGCCCACATAGTACCGGGAAGTGTACTTCTGCAGACTTTCCATGCTGTCTTTCAGTCGGTGGCCAGCTACGCCATTCTTGTATGGGGTCATGTGCCGCAAGCCAAACGCATCTTTGTATTACAAAGAAAAGCGGTACGTATCATAGCAGGACAGGTTTATAGGGACGACGTCAAGGAAAGTTATAATAACCTCAATATTCTAATCCTCCTTGCAGATATATACATGAATGTCTTCTCTATTCTCATAAAAGCCAGGAAATGTATAACAGAAACGCCTCATATCATTCTTATAATGTCAAACATGGAACTGATCTTAGGGTACAGTTTACACAGGCTCCTTAGATCGCGCATATGTGTGAATTACTACTGCCCAATCCTTTACAACAGACTACATAAATCAACCAAACTCTTGCCTTTTGTTTGGGCTTAAGCTGAAAAAGTATCTCATAACAAAGGCTTGTTTTTCTGTGGATGAACCTGTGATATCTATGTAATGTATTGTATTTAATGATTTTAATGAATATTATATGTGTTGTATTCGAATAAGTCTTTTAATAGTGATTATTGCTTATGTAGAAGGACTGAACGTAGTATTTAATGTATTCATTTATTAATAGAACTAGTGTTTTAACTATGTGTATGTTTCTTAGCTGAAATGACCGTTTGTTGACGTGAGTAAGGATGTAAATCTGTAAACTTGTAATATATTTGATTTGATTTCTGTTCAATCCCCCTAAGCCACGAAGAACAGCAGAATTGAGGAAGGAATTCATTTTTCAAGTCGTTCAAAGTGTAAATAAATAAAATAGAAATGCTTTTTGACGTTTTTTTGAAAAAAATTACATTTTACTTTTAACACTAGTGCTTTAAAGTAGGTATTTTAAGGCACTAGTGCCTTAAAGTAACATTTTTAAGGCTAGTAGATAGTGTTAAAAGTTCCATTTTCACCATGTGTGTAGAATAAGGATTTTTTTGAATAAATTTTCCATCAACTTTTTAAAATAACGCCCATGTAATTTCCTTTATTGTTCAATCATTCTTCTAATAATAACACAATCGACTTTCCTAACATAATTTCTTCAATAACAAATTACAATTATTTCAGTTCCATTCTAAAGCTATTAATTGCTAAATTAATGACGTCTTTGTAGTTATTTCCTTGCACATTTGAGATAAAGCAATAGTTTATTCTATGATGTGAAGCAGAAAATAATTTATGTCCTCTAATAGGTCTTTGAACCAAGAAGATGCAACATCCACAAAGGAAATTTCATTTTATAAAATAGTGTAAGAGATCAAGATTGATATGACCTAAATAATAATTATAGTACGCTCAAAAAAACCACCATGTTATCGCCTATAAATAAAAATCTACAATGACATCGCCAACAAA
>JAEQML010081972.1:0-11000 GCA_016904865.1 Pissodes strobi
TTGTTCGTATTAAGAAAACCTTCAGAACGCTACTTACAAAATTAAAAAATTATTATTCTAAAAAAACGTTGCAAACCCGACTATTTTGAAAAAAAAAATCTTATTCAATAGAATATACAGAAAATGGCACTGCAGGTGTTATTTCACCACGCTTAGAAATCTTAGGTTCTGGAAGTAGCTTAATGATGTCTGTTTTAAAGGTATGACCAATATCATCAACTTAAAAACAGATCTTAGATTAGAAACTTTTTTTCTGCCCAACTTTATTCGCGCTTCGTTCTCTTGAGTGTCAGGATCTTTGGGCAAAACCTGACCAACATAATGCTTGATGCTTTTATTTATTGGAAATTTTTCCAGCACCCAAGCAGCTTCTCTCATATCTGCCGTTTGCCGTCTCTAGAGTTTTCTCAGATTCTTATTCCATTTCGTCAATCATTCCATCTAGAGATGCATCAGATTCATCTTCACACATATTATCAATGGCTTCATCTTCATGAATCTCTGACTCCTCTATAATCTTTGGTTAGGATTTTTTCTTTCGACCTTTCTTTTTAAGGTCGCCTTTAGTCTTCTTGTCTTTTTTCTTTCCAGTCTTGATTTTCTTGGAGTTCCTCTCTTCCATTTCTTGGAGCCTTTCTATGATTTCGTTTTTAGTTATTACTTCTGTACTACTTGCAACTCGTTTCTTTGGTTTAGACGCATCTTCTGTATTTTTATTTGGCTTCAATATTGACAGCATTATTTCTTCAAATGAAACGTCTTGCTAGTAGAAGGCGGAATATTTGCACTGCTAGTACTGAGTACTGGTTCAACACTCACATTATCAGTACTGGCCTCAATGCCCATTATATTGCCATTATCAAAACTGGTGTCGGTACCGGCGCGTAATTATTAAGATGGTTTTCCCATCTCTGGAAAGCTAGGTCAAACTTTTCTTTGGCAATCACTGATCATTCCTAAATCTGTTCGGATTCAGGATTCGGTTTGCCTCTTCCCTTCCAATCTGGCATCTCTTCTTTTTGTTAGATCGATGCCAACATAAGTAGAGTGAGTGGCCATCGTAGAACAGCAAGATCGGTCTACGGTCTCCAAACGGTTTGACCAAATTCTTTTGAAATAATTATGGAAAACTGAACTCCTCATCCATCCGAATGTACTGCTTAGGAACAAGATCCAACTCGCCCTATAATGTCGTATGCTACAACCAAAAAAGGATGGATGGAGAGTTCAGTTGCCTACAGTTATTACAAAGATAATTTGGGTAAACAGTTTGGAGACCGTAGAATGGTCTTGCTGATCTATGATGGCCACTCTACTTATATTGGCATCGATCTAACAAAAAAGCAATTGCAGATTGAATTGTTATCCTGAAATTGCTTCCTCACTCAAGCCATATCGTGCAACCGCTTGATATTGCAGTTTTTAAATCACTGAATGCTACTTGGGATGTGAAGCCGGTGAAATGGCAAACATTGAACCCAGGAATGAAAATTATAAAGAAATCCTTAGCTTTTTCGCCTGCGGCACGGTATGCATATAATACCGTTGTATTGTCACGACCTGGGCCGCTGGTAATGCGTGTTCAGGCAATTCCAATGCCTATGACCACTTTCGTTTGTTTTTAAAGGCTCCGCGCAAAAACTGGTCTTATCAAGGTTCTAAATGTGCTCGGGGTTTTCGAGAATACCCAACTCCAAGAGAGTAGTTTTGAGTAAATCAAAATATTTATGAATAATGAATGGATCGTGGCACTTCCTTCTTGCGAACTCAACGTTCTTGGATTTCTTTATCGACAGCCGTTCTTTCCGTGTAAAGCTAAGAAATCAGCCTTCACCAGGCGTTCCATTCTTGAACCGTGTTTTCAAACCATTCGCTTTAACAAACTCTCCGACCTTCTCCTCTCCTCTGGTCTTGACAGGCCAAAACGACATTTTCCATGGTTCTTATGGTGTAATTGCTTCTTGTCGCGCTAATGGAATGTCGGCCATTCTTCCCAAACTTGTACTCTTGACGCCTCGTATGCCTCTAATATGATCACTCAAAGTTGATCATTGTATTTTATATAATCAGCTGACTCGTTTAATACTGATAGTTCCATTTCGGATGACCTCTAGAGCTGACTGCAAGTCCCTTTGATGTAGTTGTTCGCTTTATTTGTTTCGGTTGTGTAATTTCGGGGCATTTTTAAATGAAACAAAAAAGAATAATTGGTCATTGGTTCCTCAGAAACTAAGATTGGGTAAGAGCGTCACTTGACAGGCGTACTAGAGGCTACAAATTTGGGGTAACTGCGGCACTAAGTTTAATTTTTATGAATGTTGAATTAATTTTCTTTTCATTGTTTCACATACTCGTTTTAACTAGTATTATCTCACAGTAACACAAAACAGTTGAAATATCGACATATAAAAATAAGAAAATTGATTTCTGATAAATACTCACCAACCCACCTGTTAACGTCACACGACTAGGTTAGGTTCAGAGGCCAGCTGTCACTTTCCTGCACACTACAAGGCCCGCCGTATTTACCCTCTTGGTAAACGTGGCTGCTTGGGTCTTTGCTGCATTGAACTGGTCCCATGTTTGAACTTTCTCCAAGTCTTGATTAATCGCTGTAATCTACTCCTGTCTGCGGTGATAAGTCTCAGTCGCTGGTAAAGATTCTTCTGATCTAAAGTAGGAGACAAGGGTACTGTCATCTGCAAAACTATAAACAGGATTATTCGTTTCGGTCAGCAGGTTATTAATATAGATGAAGAACAGAGTTGGTGAAAGTATTGCGCCTTACGGCACGCCCGCGTTAATGGTGAATGTGTCTGAGATATGTCCATCAACTGCAAAGTGCAGAGATCGGTTCTTAAGGAAACTGGCAAGCCAGCTGCAGAGAGAGGCTGGTAGTTTGTTGAGCAGTCCGTCATGCCAAATTCCGTCCAATGCCTTCGAAATATCCAACGCAATCGCTCGAGACTCTCAACTGCCTTACTCCATATAATTCAGTAATATTACGATTTATATCGGACAAAATTCTGAAAGTTTTGAAAATTGCTAGGACTGTTAGGGATGACATATGCTTCATCCCCAAGGACGTCGTTTTTACCCTCATTTTCAACTTTTATCTCGAGAACGTTGCACTTTTTGATAAAAAAGTTTATATAAAAAAATATGCCTCATAAAATTTTCTACAAAAGATGTTCCTATACATTTTTTCCTAAAATTAATAATAATGTGAGAAATAAGGCGTATACATAAGGATTACTTCCAGTTACACAGTAAATCCAATATAATATATAATATAATATCAAATCTGGCAGCAGCCCATGATACAAATAAAAAGTTGTATCATGGCAACAGCCCATGATACGAATAAAAAGCTGTAGGTATCATGGCAACAGCCGTCATTTACATTTGGCGCCCGCCCTAAAAGTAATGCATCATCGTAGTGACCTTGAGTCGTCACAGAGGGTGTAGTGGGAGAAAATAAAACTTATTAGACTATCAAGTGTGAAATAGTGGTTATCGATTTATATTTAAACTTTTTTTGTGTAACACCAGTTTGGGCGCTTTGGATAATCAGCCATATATTTAACGAATTATATATCCCGCTCTGATGTCGTTTGCGCTTTATTTACCACACTATGAGACATTTTAGGAGAAATTGTTATAGAACCTTTTTTGTAGAGAATTTTATGAGGAACAACTTTGTATATAAGTACTTTTACCTATCATGCACTGTTTCGTAAATATTCTGAAAAAATTTTAATTGGGGTGGGAAAAATATTGTAAGGGATGAAGCACATACTTTAGGGATGGGAACTTTTTGGTTTACTAATATTTATGCTATTCTTAATATTTCTACCAATTTTTAAAATTTTCAGAATTTTGTCAGATATATTACAATTTTAACTGTAATAATACTGAACTAATATATGAGTGACATAGGCCAATATATCTCACTGTCAAAGGTGGGAGAGACGTTTATGAAAAGCAATTACTTACTGCCTTTGCTACCGGCCAGAAATTCCTGGAGCCACTGGGGCATTGCAAAAGTTTATTTCTGATCCTTTGTTTGTGTTTGTCCTTAGTTTCATATTTATTGATAAACCATTCTCTAATTTTTAGATAAGGAATAGATGCATTTTTTGGTTGAAATTTTTGCTTACGTGATCATCACTATTTGTTAGGCAGCTGATGAGGTTACAAACATTGAAAACATAAGTCCAACTTGTGGTGATAACGTCAAGTAAATTAGCATTTTAAACTCTTAAAATTAAATCATTTACTATACAGGCCGGAAAAAAAGTCAACCAAATGAATATTAATATAAATTTCCCTTAATTTTCGACTTTTACAGCATCAAGTATATAAAATATAAATTCCACCTGAATTTTCAACGTTTACAGTAGATGACATAAAATCATTCTTAAGTCAACCATTTGTGTAAAAAGCGATGAAACCAATCATAAAAATAAATCCGTTGCAAGCCATTTTTGAACGATTAACCTTATTTTATTTTAATTGTTGCTGCCTAGTGGGAGTTAATTGTGGTTATATATCATCATAGTAGGCCATATTGTTTCGGTTTTCAATGATAATGTATAGCATTCTTTAAAACTGTTTTTTTTTCGGGTCTGATAGTTCAGAATAATATCACTTAGGATGTATTGATTTGACATTTTGTCTTGCGCCTCTCGAAAAATGTATTTTGGCAATACTATCAACTTAACCAGCTCCGAAACTCATTCAGAACCGCTGTGGTGGCGAACTGAGGATTTATTAATGTTCAATTTTTCTTTTGACCACAAGTTGATGTGTATCAGATAATTTAAGTACGGTATAGTCATGGTGACACGTGGTAAAATAAAAAGAAACTAAAATACATATAACATGAGTGGTTTGAGATTTCGTTTGTAATCATTGCTCGTAAGAATTGGCGGTTGGTAGAATGGACAAAATTTATTTAGTAGTTCTATGGCTTATAGGGATTTGATGGTTTAAATTTTGGAAAGAAGAACTTTCATGCAAAAATCAATTAGCTACATGCTGCGTGAAAACTGGCAAATTTATCTATATAGGCATTACTATAAACTACGTTGTATTCTTAAGATAGACCTATAACCATTAGCAGGTCGTGAAGGTAAAGATAGATACCTCTCAATTAAGAATTAGCCTAAACTAAGAACTTAACTAAATTAAATTTTATTATTAAAATTAATTGAATAAATGAAACCAGATACTTAGATAACCAATAATAATTAAGTTTGTCATAAACCGTTCGTAAAGCCAGCTTGTTTCGGTTTATCTAATTTCACATATTCTGTATATTGTTTATTTGTATCGTTTTGTTGTTTATATGAATTTAATTTTCGGGGGTATGCGCCTGACTTCTTATACATTCATTTTTATTTTAGTTTAAATCTTAGCACAATTAAATTTTTAATTGAATGGTATGACGTTTTTTAACATACAGAGTAGTATTTCCAAAATTAGCTTTCTCTATGCGGCTCTTATCACCAAATTTTCTTTGGTTTTAATTAATTAATTATTTATTTGTATTTCTTTTTATATTCCTAAATTTTTATTGAGGTTTAGACAAAACTTACGAAAACACTGAAGGCAATCATTAAGAACGCATCCGAAAATCTTTGTGATCTTCAAAATTACTTCAAATGTTGACAAACACGTATCGAAAAAGAGGAGTGCTGCGGTTGGTCTCTTGAAATAGGACGTCTTTCTGATTGGCGTTCTAGCATTAAGCTCTCGCCTTTGCAAGTGAGGCTAGGGTGCATTTAGTAACTTTAACCTTTGGTCATCACCATATAATTTAGGCGTAGTTTCTTAGTTAGTTTCGTCATTTGATATGAAGTTAACTAAGCATTTTTTTTTGTAGATACGTAACAACTGATATGCAGGAGAGAGAAGAAACCGGAGAGCTAGTTAGAAAAGGCGATCAAAATGTGCTGGTAGTAGAAGGATACTATGCTTACTTGAACGATGGAATAAATTACAAAGTAATATATAAGGCAGATGACCATGGTTATAGAGCAAATACAACTGAAACTCTCATGATAGTACCGGCACTACCTAGACCGGCAATATCTTTAAGCAGGAAACGGATTAATAGTGCTACATTAGCTTCTCTTGCGGGAGGCGGGCTTGGTTAAAACAAATTATTATACTAAATGGCGTTCAAATGTATCTTTCCTTTCTTGTTTAGTTGCGTGATATATTATTAAAAAAGGCAGTTGCCGGATTTATGTAATCAAATATTCAATTTCTGAAAATTGTCATGAAATGTTATTCTTTATAATAAACTGTGTATCAACTAAAACAAGGAAATCAATTATTATTGTTAATTAAAATGTGTTCATTTCCTTTACTCTAAGGTAAGTTTTTGAACTTTTTTTTTTCATTTATTTTTATTACTAATAATTTTCATAATATTAATGAGGAGACACAGGTATATCATATTAAATTAAAATGGTATTTTCTTTCAATGAACTCCTCAGCACTTGAACTAGGATAATTTGTAATCATCAATTAAAAATTCAAGTTCAATGCTTTCTTTGAAGTATTTTCTTAATCATATTTTTTGTGCTTAATACGAATTATTTATATTCTTCTTTATTTCCTTTACTTTTTTGCTCACTTACCAAAAAGCAAAAAGTTAATCATAATGACATATTTGTGATATTAAGAAGGCAGGAACCGAAATCCGACGTTGTTTGACTTAATAACTCCTACGGATCGGCTAAGTAATATATTAAGCTATCGAATTTATTTAAAAAAATTTAAGTATTCCAAGTTTCCCTTTACTCTGATAACTTGGAACGGATGTATAAATTTTACTCGTAATCCATGTTTTACTGCAGAAGGACATCTTGTCTTAGTCAAAAAATGTTTATTGAATTAGGAAAAATGTCACAAAATTGGCTCTAATGAGTATAATTTAAACCAAAATTTAAATATGAATAGCTACTTTACTGCTAAAATAACTTTGCCCTCTTCCTTATTGGGATTCTCTAGGATTTGGATGATTTGATATTTCTCGACATCCGCGTTTAGATAAGTAAATATATGGTTACGGTCCTCCCTACCCTACTGGTCGAAAAACTTGCAGGTAAATAGACTGCCCACTATAATTTGGGTATTGGTAGCTTGATTTTCTAGTGAAACATCATCATCCATGGTGTGAATGTAATCCATATCTTTAATATCATGAAAACTTTCTGGTGTAACTGAAGATTCCCAATTATCTAAGGACATTCCTGTTTCTGATTCAGAATCGTCGTTTTCATTGCTGGGTTCGGCCGTACTTTCTCCCGGTTCTACTTTAATTCGTTCGTTCTTCCTGCTATAGATGTCTTATCGCCGTACCGAACGTTTGGACCTGATTTTGCAAGGCTGTGGTTAGTGATAACTCTGCTGACTCATCTATATTTTAATCTTGTAACGAATAGTGTTCCTGATCTTATGGAAACGTAATAGTATACCGTCTATGAGAATTTAGGAGTGGGTTTATCCTAATTGTTGGAAATATTTATTTATATGGGCGCCAGACATTCCTTAACTCTCAAAGTAACTGTTAAGTAGTACGAATAAAAGCTTAAAAGAACTGACAAAAATTACTTGATATACGTTGAGAGTCGCGGAATCTCGTTTCTTGCAGGAAATGAAAGATATTCTTAAAAAAAAAATTACAAAATTTATTAAAATAAATATAATTAAAATGAATCAATTTAAAATAGTACTTTGTTGAAAAAATTGTTTTAGAGTTTTGAAAAATTAACTTAATTAATTAAATTTTAGAATTAACAAAAAAAATCAGTTGAAATATCAATAATTAAAATTAGTTATAAAGTAAATATTCTGGTCTTTACAATAGGCTCATTTTCAATTTTTCAAAAATAATTTTATTCAAAGGACCTTGACATATAAAGTTGATATACCAAAAATCAGATTTTTCTGAGAAGGATAAATCGGTGAAAATAAATAAGAAAGTACAGCTGGAACATTGTAAAGACGTGACGTCATCAGATATGAAATTCACGTTGGGATATATATTTTTTTACGACTGCCTGAAAATATACAAAATCGTGTGAAAAGTATACTTTGCACATGGCGTGTACAAAGTATACTTTTCACACGCTTATTCGGATATTTAGATTAAAGGGCTTCGTCTTCAGATGTCCCATTAGATCTCTAAAAAAGGGGGCCCAATTTTAGGGTTTCACCCCGCCAGGAGCCACTTGTTTGCAAAAGTGTAGAACATGGGACTCTCATACCAGCGGCCCCCTTTTAAGGCTTGGGCCCAATTTTAGGGCTTCGCCCCCCGAGTCCCCATTCCTAAATGTGTAAAAAATTGGACCCGTACCATAGGCCCCATTCTAGGGTTTCGCCCCCTGGGGCCTCATTTTAGGGCATCGCCCTCGGAGCCCCTTTTTCAAAATATTTGGAGAATGGAGACCCCACACCGCACCGGTGGCCCCATTTTAGGATTGTGCCCCTAATTATAGTTATGCGAGAATCTCTTACTCACGTAGCTTCTTTCATTAGGAATAACATTCTGATAAATCAATAATACAAAAGTTTCCCATATAACATTTCATTTTCTACCACACCCAGTGGGGCACCCTGTATGTTGCAGTCGTAGAAAAAGTATAGTGTGCTACACGTGCTGAAAAGACTTTTCACACTCATGAGACTAAACTGTCTCATTCGTGTGAAAAGTCTTATTTTCAGCACTCGTTGCACAATATAATATTATCTATGACAGTGACACGGCCTAGCAATAGAACGTGATCCTATCTTATTACGTCACGGGGATGTGATCCAGTCGCCCTTCGAATTCTGCATATTTAAACTCTTATATTTCAAGAACCGCTTAACGAATTGATTTAAAATTTTGAATATGGCTTATTTTTATGAAGTATTTTGGATAGGTAATAGAAATTTGATTGTTTTTTTTAATGAGCCCATAGTCTTCAGATAGGCAAACAAAATACTTAGATTTGTAACAGGCTACGATTATATATTATAATATCACCTGGTTTCTGGACGAAATGGCGAAGGACCAAAATAAAAATTTACGTACGTGGTCGACCATAGTCGACTAAAATTGATCTATTTCTGGAGGGAAAAGAATCAAACATCATATTATTTATTAAAGTAGACTACAAAAATTAGATAATCACCACAATAGGACTAGTATTGGAAAAGCATCGAACCCAATCCGTTAAACTAGGTATTCTAAAGCAAATATTTCATATTTATGTCTTTATAATATATCAAATGTACATGCCTTCTTTTGAACGAATTAACTTTACACACACGATATATTGTTGCAGCTGGAACCACAAAGCTTCGTTGTATACTGGTATTTTCCCCTGGGTTTTGTCCTATTATGCTGTCTTTCTAAATGGAGAAAGAAACCCTTCTTCTAATCATTTGGCTTGGTTTCATTATTTCAGTTCGATAATACACCTTGATGGCCATCCACTGTTTTCGACCTTGCTAATTATGGTTTTTAATTGCTGATTCGAGGTATTTTGGAATCAAGAATATATTTTCGCCTTTCTTGGAGGGTTGTGTCTAAAATAAAACAACAGTGATACCTAGATTGTTTACAGATTAGCCGAGTAATTGGAGTTTGGACATGCCGAGTTATATTTTAAGGTTATTTAGGGATATCTAACACTGTAATTATAACTTACTTTTTGTACACTTGATGGTCATTCTGTGGTAATTTTCTCGTTGATTTATATTTGATAATATATTGTTTTGCTTAGGTGATTACGGAATATTTTCATTTTGGGAATGAAACATTGACGTTTGTTAGAAGTATGTCATGTTACTCCTGTTTTAAACCATAGACTACACGACCGGTGGAAATCGCATCGGATCCCTCCGTCGATATCGACTCGAGAACCACTCTAATTCGCGTTGCATTTATTGTAGGATTTAGCTATCCTACGCTTGAATTTGCTGATTATATTGGATGGTATCAATGTTTAGCCCTCTACGCTTGCATATTGACGCAGTATTACACGAACTCTCCATTATTAAAGTTCGATAATATTTCAGCTCGGAGTAGATTCTACCCACGCAAGGGAAATTGTTCTATGTTTCATATAGTCTATGGGGGTAATTTTGGCGGTATAAGTGACAGCTTTCTGGACAAGCGCGTGGTCTTCACGGTCGACACGGTTGCCAAGTTAATGCCTTGTTCGGCATAATGCTATTAGTGGCGCGTGTTGATTGTAATTTTTGACTGCCGCATAACGCGTGGGTTATATATTCCCACCAAGCATATAAAAGTAGATTCTAACTGATTTAAATCATTTCGATAATGAGTCGCTTTAGCGCTTGTTTTGGCGAATCCGGTAGTATGACATCATAACTTTCTAGTACTTTGTCACAAATAGGGACGCTTCTGGCAACATAGTATGTTGAGCCGGCGCGATGTTAACTCTGCTAGCCGCGTCATTTTCGGAGCAAGCCAATTTAGTCTTTATGTGATCTTGAAGGAACCAGTAGGTTTCAGTGCCGAGCTCTCGAAATTAGGAATTTTCGTTGAGATACTGATATTTAGTGTGAAATATACAGTGCCCTAGTTAGGGGATTATTCAACGAAGCCTTTGAGCAGGATTGTGGTCGTCGATGGTTTCTCGTCTGATGGATGATTGTAGATGAGGGAAGATTTGTAGATTCGACCACCTGCACCCACGTTTGGGGATTTGATTTTCGAGAGCTGCCACACGCTTGAACCCCGTTTAACATATAAAGGTATGTTGTTTGAGTAATTTTGATACAGATATTGTTTTGATATGTTATTTGTTGAGGTTCCGTACCTGTTTCCTTCATATTTTGGCTTGATCACCGTGCTAATTTGCCCTGTTTGTTTCAGGGTTTTTTCCGGATTTTTTGAATTTTATTTTTGGATTATTGGTTTTTATTGGCCTTCCATTGTCCTCTTACGTTCCGGTTTCCTACCTGGGTTTCGA
>JAEQML010081973.1:0-10999 GCA_016904865.1 Pissodes strobi
CACAAAAACTCTCCTGCCACTACTATGTAAACCTAGTCGGTGTCAAAATTGTTAAATCACTCATATTCCGGTTACCGGCAAACTGGTATTTGTGTTGCTGTTTGCTATATTGCCCTCCCGTACTGAATCATAAGTAAAGAAGGAGATAGCGAGATGCCAACTTGAACCTCGAATATATCCATTCTGATTTATGTTTCGTTTGTCGGCATCATATTGTCGGCACTTTATGGACTTCCCCCTGTCCGATCTTGATCTTACTTGGGCTTGGGAGTGCTCGTAGTTAATTTTCTAGTGCGGTTATTAGTTTTGAATCTGAATCTTTGCATTGATAGATTATTCATCATGGACAGGTAAAAATAGTAACACACTTTAATTTCTTTAGGTACCTACCATTTTTATATATTTTTTTAAGATTCGTAATAAGAACGTCTAAAAAGCGTGACGAAGAAGATGTTAACAAAGGTGCAAAAAAATTAAAGGTAATTCTCCTGTACCAAGTACAAGTACCTAGTTATATTGCCTATAATACTAGTTCTAATTTAAGTGGACAACGCTCAGAACAATTTGAACCTGAACTAATAGATATATGCATCTCTGACAAATCTGACAGCGACACTGAGCCGGTAATAATATATAAAACAAAAAAAAAAGATTTACAAACAAAAATTCAATGAAAGCTGGAAAGGGACATTCAAGTGGATTGACCAGCATGAAAGTGGCAGTTTTTTTTACAATGTATGTATATGGTTTCATTGGCTCATTTTGAAAGGCACCAAAATAGCAGCAACTCACCGATCTCCATTATATGGAGATCGGTGCAGCAACTACAAAATAAACATGCAAAAACCTGAAAAGACACCATCCGTTTTCTATCATTAGATGGCGCTTAATTGACAGATTTTGCTGACGATTAAACGAATTTTGTATCATAGATAAAAGATATTATCATTTTATAATAATATTATAAAAAGATATTATATTAAAAAAAATATATTTATTTTGATCATGGGAAAGGGGGCACAACTTAAAATATTTTATTAAACAAATTTTACAAAAAATAATGACCTTTTTTATGGCGAAAATTACGGATTGCCCCTATGCATTTGTAGAATGCCACGGAAAAAACAATACACAATCTATTACAATTTTCAGAAATCTATTACTTTTTAGCAATCGATCTGTTACCCTAAATCAAAGTCATGTGGCAACACTGGTTTCCGATGATTCCCAAATCCAAAATGCTTAAATACTTTGGCTAATGCTTGCTAATGCCCAAAATCCAATAATTACACTTGTCACTTTGTAAAATAGTTTAAACCTGGGTAGGAATTCTTATGTGCACAGCTTTCCGAACAACCATAAACCGGCACTATCACTATACTTTAATGCTTTTCTGTCCGATAACTTTCGAGAATTATGCGGTTCGACTGGACCAAATGTTTAGTCTATATTCGCTGGTAAATAAATACACGAACTCTTCGCTTAATAATGGACTGTATGTATTAATTATTTTAGCATTACATGAAAGAATAAAGTGACTATAACTATAACAAACAAAACTGAGACGTAAATCGTACGGCGAACCAAGGAATATAATGTCCTATATCAAAGGCATAGCCTAAAGAAAACTATAGCTGCGACACTTAAGCGCGGCACCTTTGAGAAGCGAGGACCAACTTTATCACTATGTAGTGGGGAGGAAATAAATAAATCTAACTTGACGTCAACCCCCCGGCAATCATTAGTGAAGTGAGCCGTACTAAAATTTTTTGGGACGTTATATACTAAAATTGTTACTCTCCCCTATTATTTTATTTAAACTTTCATCACAAAATATATGATTTATAAAATACTGTTTATTTCGAGTAGAGAATAACCATTTTTTGATCCAAAAAGCTGCATAAAGAGAGCCGGATATTTATTTAAACATTACACCTGAAAGAAATAGTTAAAAATGTCTTTTGAAGTGAAATTAAGAATGGCGAATGTAGATTACTTGTAGTAAGTACAGGATTCTTGAATGCTGAATATAACTATAATAGAATATAAGCTCCAAGTTAATCTTTAAATATCAACAAGATCTATACACAACAAAAGCTTTTTTATATGAGATTTTATTTTGCACAAGTAGTTACGGTTTTAGACGAACTTGTGAAGATCTGCAATAATAATTTTGAAAATTTTGATTTATCTAGTTGTTCTCTTCTAAGCTAAAAAAAGATCTTATATAAGTACATAATTTTGTTTTATATAGATTCTTAGCAACCTGCACAATTTTATAAACGTATTATGTACGATTTTGCATATTTTTTCGTAACAGCTTTTTCATTTTATTCGCTAAATAAAAATATTGTCAAGATGGTGAAATGAAAGTAAATTTTTGATCTGGCTATAGTGCACGAACTAATTTATACATGAAGTGCACAATTACGCTAAATCGGAGCAAGCTGTACCGTGCGTTCAATTTATCTTGATAACATTTTGATTCGCTGTAACTTTTTTGTTTTTAAAGATATCAAGTTAAACAAAAAAGCAAAATGTAGGGTTGGTAGCCACATTTTTTCTACGTTACACATAAAATAAAACACCAACGATTTTCTGACATATAAGCCTACTCTATATTTTTTAAATGGAACACCCTGTATATTACTACATTTTTGGAATCTCTAGAGAAGTCTAAACACATTTCGTGTATAATATCTTATACCTATCTTTCTTTAGGTGTTTACGAAATATTGACAGTTGAAAGTCGTGCATTTTGACATTTTGATAGGCTTTAAAATCTAAACCGCATGAGAGCAAAGAAAACGGTTTGCATATTCCTGTCTTAGGTTTTCATGAGCTATCAAATGACAGTAACTTTTAATTTAACCCGCGAATAAAATTGACCGGAACTTTTAAACCTCCGGTTAAATTGAAAGCCACTGTCATTCGATACCTTATGAAAACCTAAGATAGAGATGTGCAAACCGTTTTCTTTGATCTCGTGCGGTTTAGAGCCTGTCAAAATGCCCGACTTTCAACTGTCAATATTTCGTAAACAGCTAAAGATAGGTATAGGATATTATACACGACATGTGTTTTGATTTCACTAGAGAGTCCAAAAATTTAGTAATATACAGGGTTTTCTATTTAAACAATATATAAAGTAGGCTGTTATGTCAGAAAATTATTGGTGTTTGTTTTATATGTAATCTAGAAAAAACTTGGCTACCAACCTTACATTTTGCTTTTTTGTTTACTTTGGTATCTTTAAAACCAAAAAAGGTACAGCGAATCAAAATGATATCAAGGTGCTGATCAAATCTGAAATAATGGATATATCTGGATAACGATCGACTTTTACGAAAAACAACCAGCAAAAACAATGTTTTTGAGACTTACGCCTTTATGGTAGAATACGAACTGTTTATTGTCAAACGAAATGTTTTGCACTTTCTTATCTTCCACATAACCACAACCTGGAAAATACTCCCCACCAAACCGAAAATTTCGTATTAGATAATTACTAAATAACTAAGATAAGAAGATGCAAATCGTTTCGCGCTAAGTTAAACAGGTCAAATTCTTTAAATGGAAAGGAGGCTATTCGACATGCTACATGAAATTTATCTAGAATTTTTAGAAGAATTCGAAAATCGGAAAATATGTCCCGCTCTTTTGAGACCTTTTATATTGAAATATAATTCAATTATATTGTCAAACTGAAATCAACATGGCTAAATGATGAAATGGTTGTAAGACTAATAAAAAAATTAAAAACATGTTATTTCTATAAAATGTGTATACACATGAAGGGTACAGGGGAAAAATGATCTAAGCGCCATTTCCATAGGAAACTTTTTTATTATTGACTTCACAGAAAATTTTATTCTTGATAAAAGTTGGTGTTTGAAAAAAAAAACTAGTTTTGACAATGCTAAATTAAAGATAAATACAGGGTACTCAATAAATACAAAAATGATGGTTAGAAAATCAAAAATTTTGGAATATCGGAAAACCTTCTACAGAAAAATAGAGCTCGTATTAAGGTAAAAATAAAAGTCAAATACCATTTTTTCCAAAAGTTCACCGCACCGTTGCGGAGAAAATCCATTTCAATTACTGAAAAAACCTGCTTTTTCTTAAATTTATCCTTATTTTTTTCAGCAACGATGCACTTTTGGAAAAAATGGTATTTGACTTTTGTTTTTACCTTAATAGGAGCTTTATTTTTCCTGTAGAAGCTTTTCCGATATTCCTAAGTTTTTATTTTTTTAACCACCATTTTTGTATTTTTTAAGTGCTCTGTAATACTTAGTCTTAATTTAACATTGTCAAAATTATTTTTTTTTTCAAGCACCAACTTTTATCAAGAATAAAATTTTCTGTGAAATCAATAATAACAGTTTCCTATGGAAATGGCGTTTAGATCGTTTTTTCCCTGTACCCTTCGTATATATTTTATGAATGTTTCCTTATTATTAATTTTCGATTATTTTTGGGCACTTTAAATTTTGTAACCTATTATGATACGTTTTAGTCCGTTTTGGTGCTTTTAGTTAGTTTGGGTTAGTTCAATCAGCTTTTGTTTAGTTTTAATTTATTTTAGTCATTTGAACCCGGTTCCGATACATTATAACCAATTTTAATATTTTTGGTTAGTTTTGGTTAGCCGCCAAAACTGGGTCGTTCAATCAACTATCGATTACTTTCGGTTCCGATACGTTATTACCAATTTTAGTGTTTAGGATAGTCGCCAAAATTGAATTGATCTGGGCTAGTTTTAACTTACTTAATATTATTTTTAAGCTATTCCGATACGTTTTAGCCCGTTTTGGTACTTTTAGTTACTTTTGGTTTGTTTTGGTTAGTCTTTCAATCGACTTTCGGTTAATTTCAGTTAGTTTTAATTTATTTAAATCATATGAACCGGTTCCGATACGTTATAACCAATTTTAAAGTTTTTGATTACTTTCGGTTAGTCGCCAAAATTCGGCTAATTTGGGTTAGTTTTAACTCACTTTCGTTCAATCAACTTTCGGTTAATTTCAGTTAGTTTTAATTTATTTTAGTCATTGGAACCGGTTCCGATACGTTATAACCAATTTTAATGTATTTGGTTACTTGCCAATATTCGGTTAATTTGGGTTAGTTTTAATTTACTTTAACATTTTTAATCTGTTCCGATACGTTTTAGTCCGTTTTTGTGCCAACAGTTACTTTTGGTTTGTCATTCAATCAACTTTCGGTTACTTTCAGTTAGTTCCAATTTATTTTAGTCATTTGAATCGGTTCCTATACGTTATAAGCAAATTTAATATTTTTGGTTAGTCGCTTAAATTCCTTTCGTTTTGGTTAGTTTTAACTTATTTTAATTTTTGTAACCAATTACGATAGGTACGTTTTAGCCTGTTTTGGAGCTTATGGTTACTTTTACTGTTGGCTAGCTTTGGTTAGTCGTTCAATTAACTTTCGGTTGGTTTCAGTTAGTTCCAATTTATTTTAGTCATTTGAACCGATTCCGATACCTTATGATCAAATTTAAGTTTAAATAAACAGTTAGTTTGCATAATTCTGCCGTTCTTTTCCAATTTTAACACATAAACATTAACTTATTTATATAACATACAAACAAAACAATATATACGCATAACGTCTATTTACCCAAACAACGAATCTTTTTCTATTTTAATTCCTATGAAAATTTATTGCACTCCGGCCCAGGTAAGCGTGTATTACTGGCATCGAGTTCCAACTGCGTGGTGTCCTCCCTTCACTGAGCTTCACGGAGAAAATTTGATTCCGTACCCCACTAAACGAGCCGAGTGTCGCGGCTATAGTTTTCTTTAGGCTATGTCAAAGGTCGACAAATTACCATCCCTCGTCTGTTATCTTGAAGCGCCCTCTTTTAGGCCAAATGTTCTCGCGTACAGCGTTGCCACTAGCAGCACCCCACGACTAGGCACTAAAGGTACTTAGAGAACATAACAGTTCATATTCGTTAAAAGTACAGGCGTGCCAAATTTTGTTTTAAATTTTACAAAATAATATATTTTCTTTAGAATATTTATTAGTTTTGGCTGTCTTAAATTGCAATTATAAAGATAATATTCCAGAGTTTTACAGTAAATCAATAATTGTCTACCAACTTCCACCTTCGGCACTGCTGCAAGAATGTCTTTTAAACCTACAATTAACAATTAAAAAAAACAAGTCTATTTAATTTATTTTGAACCATTTTTTTGCAAATTAATTTGAAAAAAGTTTGACTTGCTCTTTGGCCGCTATATATATATATTTTTTTTTTCAGAAATGTTTGCAGAATTGTCACCGTTGCCAGAAGTTTTACCACTTCAGATACTCCAAAAGCAAACGTGTTCGGAATGCTTCAATTACCTCACAGTTTTGCCCGTCACTCAAAACAAGAATGGCGAAATCTCTTGTGGACGACATAAAAATTCTAGTTCCGCAGTTAAGTCAATGTTTAACACTGTAATGGAATATTATACATTTAAATGTATCAACCACTTTGAAGGCTGTGAGAAGATGTTGGTGGCCTCTAATTCTAAAGAACATGAAAAGGAATGCAACTTTGAGCCACATGAGTGTCCGTTTTGCTCCTTCAAAGGTATTTGGTCGCAAGTTCTACAGCATTCTTTGATCAAACACCCTCTAAATGTAACAAGGGATTGCAAATTTAACTTTAAAATTGGCACTGAATCAACTCATTCACTCCTCTACGATGTGATTGATACTATCTATTTGTTTAAAGTGGATATCACACTTAAAAAGTTTCGTTTGACTACATCTGCATTAGCTAAAAAAGATTTTGAAATAAAACAGTTTGCAATAAAATTTTCACTCTATCCAAGCTGTAAGAACAAAGAAACTAGTTTGGCGGATTACTACTTTTTTGATAATAGATCAAAAAGTTATTTTGAAAAAAGCATTGAAGAACTGATCTTTTATTTTGGACTCGGTACTATTATCTCTTGTCAGATGCTTTTGGATACAGTAGAGTTGTCGGAAAGAGAGCTGGAATTAGAAAAAAGATTACGGCTTTACAATGATCAGACACAAGGTTTATTTGAACGGGAGAAATCACTTAATAAGCTCAACTGGGACATTAAGCAACAAAAACAGATTTTGGAAGGTTTATCAAACCTATTTAAGAAGTTGTGCTCTACTCTTTTCAAATGTAGCAACTGCAATACTGATGCTAAAGAAGTTATATATTTTTGCCCACAAAACCATTGTTATTGTGAGAAGTGTCACTCCAGTAGTTGCAAAATTTGTAATGACATGTGTGAATTGACAAAGATTTTGAAATTTGATAAAATTCTAGTGTCCTGTGACTGGCCGCAGTGTCGTAAGTCTGTAAGTTATTCGAACTATTTCGATCATAGCCGCAGTTGCATTCATAGACCCTACAAATGTCCTATAAGTAAATGTACAGATGTGATTTGTTCAATTGAAGCACTCTCTGACCATTGGCATTGCTACGGAGTGCCATTAAGTTTCGAGGAGTTTATAGAGTTTAAGACATATGGAAGTTACGAACGTTATTGGGTTGTGCATAATGATTTATACCATGTTATAGTCAAATTTGAAAAGAAGTGTTTGCAGATCATTATTGACGATAGCGATGTTTTATCAAACCCTGTCAAATTTAAAATTGAGGGATACCAACAAACTATTCCTCCTTGGGTTTTACTGAATACGTCAGCCGGCATATACCTTAACGGAAAGTATGTTTTGATTTGCCAAGCAATGACTGATAGAAGTTATGATGCTACACAAATTAGAATATCTGTATTGTAGAGCAATGAGCAATATATGTATAATGTATATTTCGCGGCTATAATTTAATTAGTAATTTAATGCAGTATTATAGCACCTTAAATATTAATAAGTTTGTTTTACACTTAACAAGTGAATATTTTAATTTTAGTTATTAAATGGCATGTAAGATGCATATTTTTATTTTTGTAAGCTGTATGATTAAATGTCTATTCTATTATTTGCCTTTGATTATAATTGGTTTGGATTGAGTGATTTAAATCAACATATACTATTTAAGTCACAAATCCTTTTGTTGCTTTAAGTCAATAGAAATTAATTACTTTAATGAATTAAGTATATTATTTGAACTTAAATATTTTAGAACTCTTAAAATCAGAAAGCATTTTGCCATTTTTAAGTCGTTAGAAATTAGCTAAAATTATTATTAGTAGATAAACCAGCCTTTTTTAGACAATATAAATGAGTTCCTTAGCCCTTACTCTATGATAAAGCATATGACGTTATGCATTATTTTAACCAAGCTTTCCCAAAAAAAAAAAAAAAAAAACTAAAAATAATATTGATAAATACAATAGAAAAAAATGGCTTGATCAAGATGTATTACAGCTTTCCAATGAGTTAAAAAACTTGTACTGGCTAAAACTCCACTCAAATAATGAACAGGCCACTTAACTATATACGGAGAAAAAGTTTGAATACAAAAAATTACTAACCGAACGTCAAAAGAAACAGTATGACGATCAGGGGCCTGTAACACAAGCCGTACAAGTCCCACAATTGTTAGAATATATTTTACACTTGTAACTTTTTCATAACACAACTCATCTTGTAATTACCCGTACGGCACCAGTAGTTACGGAAGAATTTCTACATATGTAAAAGGGTTCTGTAACACAAAGTTAACACTTGTCTAACTGTGTTACAGAATTTTCTACAAGTGTAGGTAATGTTTTACCTATATTCAACTCTGGGTAAACGCACAGTGTTACGGCAATTCTCGTCCTATGAACACGTACGTATCTGTTCCCAATATGTGGTCAAGTGATTCCGAAAGTGACTATGAAGATTTGCGTAGAGAATAGCCTGTTCATATAAGGAAATACTTCGCTTTTCTCACTGATAACGAATTCAACGAAAGGTTTCGTCTGAGCCGATACCAATTTGAAAATTTCCTTGGGGATATTGGACCAAGGCTTGTAAATAAAACAGTTCGGTGATATGGATTGACACCACCGCAAAAGACATTAATTGCCCTGCACTGGTTGGGGAATGGAGGCCAGTACCATGGTGTTTGCGATATGCATGGGGTATCAAAAACGACTGTGTGTAGATGCGTACATGACACTGTCAGTGCTGTTAATGAGATCAAATTTGACGAAATAGTGTCATGGCCCCTTAATATGTTAGATGTTGTACAAATATTTCATGCAATAGCCGGTTTTCCTGAAGTAAGTGGTGCAGTGGATGGAACACTTATAAATATAGACGCTCACAGAATTAATGAACCAGCCTATGTAGATCGCCATCGTAAACACTCAATCAACTGTATGTCTGTTTGTGGTCCAGATCTAATATTCTACTATGTTATCCGACGGAAGTAAACAAATACTTTGAGCCACCATTGCAATTTCTTTCCATTTTTCTACTTTATCTTGCTTTCTCAGTTTTTTCAGAGAACGCACCGAAAAGAATATGTTTATTTTCTCTAATCTTATTTAAAAATTGCATTTTACGTTCAAAAACAATTTGTTTTAAAGACATTTGACTTAGCACGCCGTACCAAGCTGCAGCACACGTACTTACTACTTGAATATCCACTGTCGCAAGCGTGTTATGACAAGTCTGCTTCATACATATGTGCTACATATGTACAAAATTATTTAATTTCTACAATTATTGTAGCAATTGGCATTGTGATACGGAATTAAGTAGGAATTGTAGTTACAGGAAGATTACTTGTAACTTGTGGACTTGTTACAATTGTATGGTTTGTGTTACAGGTCCCTGATCTTAAACTCAAAGAATGTACGCTTCTGGAATATAATAAAACAGGCAGCAGGGCGTGGTATGAAGTATGAAGGCCCACCAGTTTCGAAATAGAAAGTAACGGCGATAGAATAACTGATGTGGATATAATATGTAATATGTTTAATGCATTTTTTAGTGAAAGCCAACAAAGGAAGATGTGTGGGTGGGGACCAATGTGGACCCAGAGCACCGTGGAATCGGACACCAGTGGTCTAAAGTCTAGCGTCTCGCCTTTGTAAGCGCTACATCAAAAGTGCCGACTGAGAGTGAATCTTCTAGTCTCTTGTTTATGTTCGGTGCCCAGCAGTTGCAGTAGTTCTCTTTTCTTAACACCTGTAGACGAGCATGATGTTATACATATTGTTAACAGAACTTGTACTAAACATCAGCCGGTCTGGATGAAATTCCATGTAATCTATTAAAATCGATTGCTCGCTTTATATCAAAACCCCTATCTTACATAATTAATGCATCCTTTCTCGAAGGACAATTTCCGATAGTACTAAAAAAAGTAAAGTCATCCATATTTACAAAAAAGGAGGTAAGGATGATATATTGCAAACTATAGACCTGTAGCAGTTTCCTCTGCGTTCTCAAAAATATTTGAAAGAGCAATGTATACTGAGCAATAACTAATTTTTTAGTGGTTCTCAACATGCTGTTTTAAACAATAAATCTACTCAGACAGCTCTTTTTCATCACATAACATCCATATTAGTATCTCTTGATAAAGGCAAAACCAAAGACATTTTATGACTTTGGGTAAAACTATTTTGGGCATATATTTTGATATGAGCATAGCTTTTAATCTTATGAACCACGAAATTTTGCTTGAGAAACTTGAAAGAGCGGGTGTCAGAGGCTCCGCCTTGGGGTGGATAGCATCATTTTTGCAGGGTCGGGTACAGGCTGTGCATGTGAGGGCCACAAAGGACAATATCCTTAATTCGCTGCAACCCCGACATGTGCTCTTTATTGTCACCCGTTTGTTTCTTGTATTCTGTAATGATCTGGCGATGCGTGTGTAGGGGCTCTCAATTTATCCATAGTGCAATTTGCTGATGACACCTCAGTAGTTGTGTCTCATAAAGGCGAAAGTATAGCTCTTGAAATAGCGAGTTCTGTCGCAGGTAGAATGGTGCGATATGAATTTACTTCCTAACACTAATATAACTAATTTTGTACG
>JAEQML010081974.1:0-10999 GCA_016904865.1 Pissodes strobi
CCTGTATCTCAAAAATAAGGCGGTTGCGGACCTATGTTCATATGACATTTGTGGAGTATGTATGTGGATCTAATTATTTTTTCTTCGGACGTATTCTTAAATTTAATAGAGTATATGAGGATCAGGGTATACCAACAATATACGCAACTTGGTTACGAAAATATAAACAATTTCTGTGGTACAACCTCCTCATATGTTAAACATTGCTTATAGAGAACGGACAAATTGATCTAACTGATAAAGTAAAATTAGGCCCCTCAGGGACATATTCTATTTTACAATTTCGTAAGGATGGACTAAACATTTAACATTTTAATTAAGGAGACAGGGAAATGTCATTTCTTAAAACCGTTTCTTCTGATATCAAGAACATCATATAAAATTTGTAGATATTTTTTGGGGCCTCTCGTACAATAATAATGAAGAAATTTACTACTTTAAAGATATTCGTTTTACTCTGAGGAATAGCATATCGAAAATTTACAAGGCCGCTCTGTATAAATCATGTTCATCATATTATTATGAAGTGCAGCGTTAGTTAATTGCATTGATTAAATGGCATGAATTGAAAGTGTTAATCCTGATTCTTGGCAACACATTCTATTTTATCTTCGTCACAATTATGGATTTTTTGTCTAAGTTTCTCACTTCCCACTGTCCATATGAAAGCTGGTATATCTATCTATACAGCAGATTACTGCAAGGTCTTTTTATGTTTGGATAATACAACTTCCATTATTTCGTTGCTATTTCTAATGACTGTACAAAAAAATTTGTAAATTTTGAATTCGTAAGGAAAAGCACCGCCTATAACTCAAGCATGTCAATTTTCAGCCAGTTTTATTGTACCTATACACAATATGCGGTGAAATACTTGATTTTGCTTTCATACTGCGCCTGCAGCTCACTGCAAAGGCAAACGCAAACAAACGAGATGCTACTAATTACGACAAAATATCGTTCTCTCTTCTTCAGTATTATAATAGCCTCTTGTAATGCAACAAAGTGAAACAGCGAAATAAGCTTGTCGGTAAAGACACTTGTGACGTCGACCGCCCGCCTACTGGTTCCTTAGATGACGATAAGAGGGCTACACAGTGGGTTGAAATCCGAATACGCAATGCACAAAAAGTAGAAATAGTTTTGTGTATCTTAGAAAAAAGTACATTTAGTTGCATTTGATAAATCTTTGAAGGACATTGTTTAAAATGAAAGTACTCTCCTACTAAAAAAAAAGTACATATGTTATCGTACTTATAAGGTATACAAAAATGCATTGTAATAGGCCCAATATTCTGGTGTAGAGTTTTTAAAATTCAAAATGTATTAATTCATTAGTCGATCACCTATATTGGGTAAGTTAGCAGAAGAAATGTTGCAATCAAATGAAGTTGGCACCAGGGATATTTTTCTTCTTATATGTTTCTTATTGCAACAGATTCTGGCGGTTTGGATGTAGATCTACAGATTTTGCACTAATTTCAAGTTCTAAATATCTTTGCAGGTGGATCTCGGATAATTATAAATGAAATACCTGTACATTGGAAATACATTGTTGCCAGTTGTGTCTGGATGGGACGTTGCTGTGCTTTATGATGAGTCATACTTTCATACTTACATTGCTAGCTTTTTTCGCCAAAATTGAAGTTTCCAGATTTAAATTTGTAACAGAAAAACGCACTTTACAATATAATATGTTAAATAATTCGAATATATATATAATTTATACTAGATCAATATAATAGTAGACGTCATTTTGATACAACTGACAACAATGCATGATGCCACTGCGTCTGTTCTTTCCACGATTGTCATAACTCTTAACGGGTTTGTTTACACTGTGAAAGTGTAATAATATATCCCCCCTCCTCTAAATGTATGTGTGGACTTATTAAAAAAACAAATTATGTATTTATAGATATATACATATATTATATGATTATTTAACAAACTTTCTCTTATACAGCACAGCGCTTTTAAGAGATGCCGCGGGAAGTGCAAAGCTTCTATATTGTGTTGCTTACTTCCATGAAGTAGCCCCTATACTAGACTTATTTAATTTTTATTTATTTTCTGTATATTTTTGTTTTCTGATGTGATAACGGGCCGTTAGTTATTTTTATTGGTGTTTATTTCCTAGTCGCTCTAAGTGACGCGTTTGTAAGGGGGTGTTTATGGACTATTATAACAAATTAGGCACTGATGCCTAACGTAAAATATCGCGAAATCTGCCGGCTTTATGCGGCAAAGAAATTATGAGTTTCTGTGGATATTTATATGTAAAAACTGATTATTTGCCTCAGTAACAAATCGCAGATGTGTCCGATGGCGCCACCTGACAGTGCATCATTATTGTAAAATTGCATGGGCATGAAATCTCGTTTGAAAAATAGATTTATTTATTTACGTAGCTTATATACAGAGTCTATATTTATTGTGTGGCTAAACATTATTATTGCAAATTTAGTCATTGGTTCACCGTTTAAAATTATTTGGCTCCTTTCAGAGTTGTCCATCTGGTTGTACGAGAAGAGCTTAAGTTCAACTCAATTGAACTCGACTCATAGTTGAATGCATTGCTCTCCATATGGCATTCAGTTTTTATATGGAAAGGTTCAACTATAAGTCAACTTCAACTGTGGTGTGCCTAATCTGTTTGTGTACGACTGGCCCTAAGTATCAGCAGAAATGTTCGTTTTCGTTCTTAAGGTATCGACATTTGAAAAATAACGTTGCCATAAAACGACTGAATGAAATAGCCAATTTGAAGCAAAGGATTTTTACGAAAAAACAAATAATCTGAGTAGTTGCGTTTGAACCAGAAGTCATTATAATCAATAGCCATGTGCTTGAGATACATAGCACAGAATTATGTCTGAATGTGGTAGACAATGACTCATTGCTGATTTTAAAAGAAGATTTTCGAACTTGCATTATTTTTATTTAACTTTGAATTATAGTAGCAAAATGAGAATAGAATTTAACATTTTTTCTTGGATTTTACTGAGATCAGTTTTAGCTTCGTAACTTTGAATGATAATCTAACAATCTGAGTTACGCATTATATATCTGGCTCACAGTAGGGTTAACTTTTAACGATTTTTCTGATGCAGACTGCTTAGAAGCTAATACCTTATGACGGGGGCAATTTTTTAAGGTTAAAATCTCACATAGATGCATGTCATAAACATATGGTAATTAACGTTTTTCTAAATATTTACAATTTACACATATTGTATTAAAAGGAAATATGTTTGAGTGCGGCATAAAGACGCATTTTTAGGCAGAATACATTTTTGGTAATTCCGCTAGGGACGTGTGTATGGACTTATTGAGAGAAAATAGGGTACGCCACTGCTGAATCGATGACGTCAATACCGAAAATTCCTCTGCGATTATGTAAATGTATTATGGCAAAAGGCGTGTTCAGTTATTCAATCATTAAATTTGCACATTAATTGTAAATTCTTAACTTTCAACTATGTTGGTTAGTTTGGTAAAAAATAGCACCGTGCATCTTAAGAAGTCCCCTTAAAATATTTACCTTATTTTCTGAGGTATTTTTGTCAAACGTTGCGTTTTTTTGTGATTTTCCAAGGTAAATAAAAAATTTGCCCTCGATTCCCCTATGCAAATGAATATTTTGCCCTAGATTCCCCAACCTATATTTACGTCAGTACGGCGTCACCACCAACTGTCAAATTTCCAAAACCAAAAATGTTTAATTTCTGACACAACGGTTAATTAAGTGGATTAACGTAGATTATGTAAACTTTATTGACTATTGTGTGGGAAACACTTAAAATTATAATGATTTTTGTAAGTTCTTTTGATTTCAAAATTCCATTATTTCCTAAATAGCTTCAAATTTGCCTAAGGTTGGAGACACTGCTTTTGATATGGCTACCATTTTGACAGGTTGCCTTTTTTGCAGTGCCGGAGTTAGCATTTTGGCACATAAATATTGTAATTTAAACAAATTTAACGCTATTAAGATACTATACTTACATAATGTAATATTCGAAAATATCGCTTGATTTAATAATCAATTGAAATTTACTGTTTCTTTTAGTTATATTATAGTAAAGTGATTAAGTAAACATATATTCCATAGACATCCTTAAAAGTTGTATTTTAATTTTGGGGAACATTTCAAATAAAATTGTAGTGTAGGTATATGATTTTGTTTCAAGGCGGTTTTAAAAACCGCGCGTTTGTGTGGCTTGTGAGAGTGTATAACTATGAAAGGAGATATTTGAACATTATAATGTAATTTCTTTGTTGCAATATTACTTTATATTCTATAATTATTATAGAGATGAATTGAAGAAATAAATATTTGTGTTTAAAACCGAATACTGGTTGCTTTTTATTTTCTACTAGTTGAAGCTTTTTTTTTTGGTTTTACGCTGTATTTCGAGCTAGCTAAATCACGAGAAACTAGACAGTGACGATACAAACACAAGATTGGATGTGCGTGCGTACGCCCCTTTGACAAGGGAAGGGAGTGGACAAATAATCTCGCTTTACGGCTGCGCGCAGTACGTGTGATCAAAAATCGAACGGACGCCATTAATAGGAGCCAGACATTCAAACGGCACCTCCGTGTATTTTGGTGATTTTTGTTGTGAAAAACTCTCAAAATACTTCGATTTGTCCATAACAATATGGTGTTTTGTTGTGCTTATGGCTGTAAAAGTCGCAATGACCGAAAGGAGCCTGGAATTACTTTTCACAGGTAAATATATTCTACACCTAGTTCTTGCTGACGCTAATATTTATTCTTTATTTTCTTTATGTGAGCTGAGATATAGATTATTTCAAAATATGATTACAAGTATACTTCAGGCTGCATTTCTTTGTAATTTTATATCAGATTTGTTAACATTTTTCAGTCATGACTGCTAATAAGGATCACATAATTGCCCTTGAAAATGGCCTGTCGCGCAGTGGCGAACATTATTTTGATGTTTTAAGGAAATATATTTATTATATTTCAAATATTGCATTTTGTGACTTAAGCCAGTAATAGAAGTATTATGAGTATAAAATAATATTTATAATTTAGTGATGAAAATGTGCGACGCTTGTCAAATCGTGGATCCAACCCGTAACAGAACAGCTGCCGGTTTTACCCGTCCACTTCCTTCCCTTGTCAAAGGTACGCCCATTCAATATCGTCCAAGGAGCTTCGCGTTTGCGTAGTATGTTCAAATTTGGAGTTCTAGTTTAGCCATGTTTTTAGGATGCAACGAATTGCTGTCAACTACTCTGGTGGTTCAGCCAGAGTATTTTGTTATACTCTGGTTCTGTGGTGTAGATGGTTAACCTCTTATACGGCGTGCCGAGCCAAGGCCACCTGTAGTATAGGTTATTTTTTTTAAGGTTATGTTTGTAAAATGTTGTTTTTCATCATTTTGCGTATGCCTTGGGCTGTGAGTATGAAAAATATATTACCTACGCCTCTGTTGAATGACTCTCCTTGAAGAAGTTTTATGGCTTTATTAATTATTTGATGACTGAAAATATCCAAGATCGGGTATCAAATTACTCTCGATAATTAAATAAACATCCCTACCCTGATATACTCAGAGGTAATACAATCTGTACATTATGCATTATTATTAAATCAAGAAATATGCAAATAAACTACACGGTCAGCAGACAATAATTACCTGTGAAATGAAATTCCAGGCTCCTTCTTCCCACTTCGTCTCTTGCAACCATATGCCGAACAATTTACCATTATGAATCTTAGTTTTTATCTCTCTTTGTTCAAAAACTCACAAAACCACTGCAAAATAGCACCGCCACAACAATAGATGTGTTAGCCACATAAATAATGGCCGCCGCTCTGAAAAGGCTTCAATTTCAGTACATCGGCTTAATGTCATGTGCGGTATCCTTACTCTTACCTAATCTAAGCTTTTCAGAGCGGCGGCCATTATTTATGTGGCTAACACATCTATTGTTGTGGCGGTGCTATTTTGCAGTTATTTTGTGAGTTTTTGAACAAAGAAAGATAAAAACTAAGATTCATAATGGTAAATTGTTCGGCATATGGTTGCAAGAGTCGAAGCGAGAAGAAGGAGCCTTGAATTTCATTTCACAGGTAATTATTGTCTGCTGACCTTGTAGTTTATTTGCATATTTCTTGTTTAAATAATAATGCATGATGTACACATTGTGTTACCTCTGAGTATATCATGGTAGGGTAGGGATGTTTCTTTAATTATCGAGAGTAATTTGATACCCGATCTTGGATATTTTCAGTCATCATATAATCAATAAAGCCATAAATCTTCTTCAAGGAGAGTCATTCAACAGAGGCGTAGGTAATATATTTTTCATACACCTATAAAATGGCTATATTATTTTACGACTGAAAATCACTTTAACTTATTAATTATTATTTATTACTTATAATTTCAATTACTTTACCGTTACCCAGCAATTTATGTGGCAACAGGTAACAGGCTTTTTCCCATGTTATCTGTTGCCTTCTTTCCTTGTCTAAGCAATCTCCCATAAGTCTATTGCAAAAACATACATGGTACAAAGAAAAAAGAAGATATGACATTGCGCATGTGGGCGGGGCCTCGCCGATTGTCGACTACGTCATCGGTGACTTATTTTGGCGGCAGCCCACTAGACTTCCGATTCGTCTTCGGTCGAGTGTGCACGTGTCGGGTATCGGCCATTTTGTTCCAGCTTCATATACTTATATGTTAGTTTGGGGGCACATGGGGCTTTCAGGGGCTGTGTAGATTCCCCGAATAAGATTCGGACGTCCAGCCGGGGGTTAGGCCCCGTGCATGTACAAGATTTAAATGTGTGTGAATGTCCAGCCGGTGGTGTTCGAACCTTAAAACAAGCCGTGCATGTACAAGTCGGAGGCCCAGGGGTACATACTCGACATACTGGGTCCTCTAAAAATAGTATCTCTATTCATCAGGTGTAACTAATCTGGGATGGGTCGCCCCAGCTCTTACTAAGCCGGATAGAGGTCGTTTCTGGCTGAATTTTCGAAAGAAAAAGGCCAACAGAGAGTTGTACTACTACTACTATTAACCTATGCTATTTTAATGCTATTTAGAGTTGTTGTAATTACAAATGACGGTTTTCAGAGTGTTTGAAGTAGTTTTTAATTAATATTTAAGTTTGATTTAATCGGATTTTGTTATTATCAAGGTTTAGTGCCTAATAGCTCGTCAAATATTACGTCGTAAATAATGCGTTGTTCTGTGGCTGTTTACAGACTGAATAATCAAGCGAAGGGCTGCACAAAAGCGAAATACATTAGGTTTTCCCAGTTTCCCTCCGAGGATGTTTTAAGAAAAGCATGGATAAACGCTTGTAAGAGATTGGACACTTTTAATGTGCTCTTTGGCTAGGGTGTGTTCGAGGCATTTCGAAGAAGATTGCTTCAAAAGAGACTCTCGGTTTTAACTGTTGGGAAGTTCGGGAAAAATTTAAATGAGAAGTGTTACGACTAGCCAGATTTGAAACACTAAAACTACAGTTTTCATAGATAATTACTTCGTTTTACATTGATTGTCTTTAGAACTAAGGTGTGGCCTCCGATACCAATACTACATTATGAACTTATCAGTCTTCAGTATTGATAACTATTACCATAGACAGTAATATTAATTAATATAGACATGATTAAATTGTATGAATATATAATTGTAAATTGTGATTCTTGAATAAGCTCGTCAAATATTATGTGGCAAATAATGCGTTGTGCTGTGGGTGTGTACTGTTTGCCAAATGAAAGAACCTGGACGGAAAGAATGCGGGCAAAAAATATCCTCGCATATTTAGATGCTGCCACATTTTTTTCCCAATAATCTTAATTTATTTTCTGTCTAGTTTCCTATGGTGAATTTACATATTTAAATTTCCTACTTGAATACTTAATTTTGTTATTTTCCTTAATACTACTGTCTTCTATTATTTACTATTTCATTTACACAGGGAAATACGGAATACGTAATAAGTATACTATAATATTTATAATGTTTATATTTTATTCGCCTTCAAGCTATTTAAAATACGCGACAATAGGCAACAGTGCGACGTATACTTGATTTTTGGCGGGGAGGCAATTTCGTGATTGGTCGCAGGAGATATTAAATACACTTTGACCCTAGACCAACACCTAATTTTTTTACATATTTTAAAATTTCGGCAGCGACTTGCTTTAGCCATTGGCGTGGAAATTGCCGATGCCGAACTGTGTGGTTATTTATATTATTTGGTTTGTAGAGTCTTGTGATATATAGGTTTTGTCGATTTTGGAAATTCTCTTTTTTCACTAGAAAGGGGGTGTCCTATATAGTAGTTTAAGCCAAAAAAGTCGAAAGATCCGCTACATTTGAACCGAAAAAATGCCCTCAAAGTTCGAGTTTTGACACAAATTTTCAGCACCACTTCACAAAAGCACTAGAAATGTGAACAAAACACATCTGAAAATCAATTGTCGGGTGAAAATATTAACTAGGATACATTTGCGTCGAACGAGAGACCTCCGTTTTGTTCCGGTCCTAATTTAAAGCGACTCCTAGCCATAGCCCCATTAAACAAAATTAAATTTTACGTAAATATCCATCCTCCTTTTTACTGTCAGCTGTCACAATAGCCAAAACAAAGATTTTTAAGAAGGCACACTGTTGCCAGACGTTTACTGTAGTTTCGTTAGCAAAATTCATTAGAAAAATGGTGCGCTATAAGCGCAGCTTATTCGCTACCAGCTAGTCATCTTGCTTCGGCATCCTTTGATTTGGGAAAGTTAATAACCAAGTTTTGCAAATTTTAGAAGAGGATCATGACTAAATATTGTTTTAAACGCCTGGACATCTGAATAATATCTACTTTTGACAGTTCGTTTAATTTAAAATATGCTTTTTCTACTAGCGTGCGTAAAGTACTCACTTTACGCACTCTCTAAGATTCGTAAAATAGGCTTTTTTATGTGCAGTGCCTAAAATAAGTTATTTTACGCACTAGTGCGTAAAGTAAATCTGACATATCTTTTGACATTTAGGGCAATGCGTAAAATAATTTATTTTACGCACTAGTGCGTAAAGTAATTTAATAATATTTTTGTTTTTCATATATTTTTCGGTAGTAGAAAAAATTTTGTATGCTACTCATGTGTAAAGTACCCTTTTTTTATTCAATTTCAATTAAAATTTTTTATCAATATTCCCATTCATAAAAAAGGTTCACTTTACACACTTGTTGCATATATAACTATTTTATCGTCTAAACTCCATTTAAAAACGATTTTTTCTTCAAACGTCAGTAAATCCGTCATTACTCGACTGTGTAGGCGGCGGTGAAGTTTCGTTTTTCCTCCGCCGGAGCTTTACTTTTCACTTTTCCGCCGGCGGAGGTAAAAGTGTTGTCATAGCAACATAGATACAATACAAACAGACAACAAAATATGCGCCAACAACTCAAGATTTATTTAACTACAATTTGTATTTATCACTCAATTTGTGACTGCATTTCTAAAAATCACTAATTTAGGAACAAATTGGTTATTATTTAATTGAACTTACTCAATAACTGCTTATCAATACGGAATTAAAACGCAATCGGAAATGCAATTTTAAAAAAATAATTATTGTTGACAGTGTCCACTGACAGCTTTATGTTACATTATATTCACCGACACCGGTCTACGCAAGGCCACCTACGACCGTGGTCTAAGCCGCCTTGCGAACGCATTTATCTTTAATAATAATTAGATATTATTACTATTAAAAAGAGATGTTTTTGCATTAATTTGTCGACATTTGAAGAAAAAACAGCATATTTTATTTGGAGGAAAAGTTACTTTTCATGGCTTGCTCTCTATTACCAGCCTCACTCCGTTCGGCTGTTAAACACGAGCGCGCCATGAAAAGTATCACTTTTCCTCCATATAAAATAATATACTATTAAAACGCACAATTGTATAAAAATCCGAAATTTCCGAACCTCTCAGGGCGATAGCCGAGGCTTCGGACGAATTTGTCATCAATTTTGAAGCGAAAATTAATTTTAAATTCAACTGTGGAACTGAACCGCTCAGGGCGCAGTGCCCGACACTCCAACTTTCCGATTTCGATAGAGTTGACTAGCTGGTAGTGAATAAGCTATGCTATAACTGTCTCTACACTTTTTTTTATTTAGGTGAATGATTTTTTATTGCAGTAGCACATCCTATATTGCTCGACGAGCGGTGTGTATGCGAAGATGTTGATTGACACGGTTCTTGAATAGTTGGTTTGCGGAACAGATGTCCTGAGAGCATATTCGCATGTAACAGGCAAGATGTCCATTCGGCAATGCCGATCGTTTCTTTATATGTGAAGTGCACGATAGCATTTAGTCAGATGTCGTGACTGTTACATAGAATCAACAAATAAGTCTTCAATTATTTTAACACTTCATGCATGGCCCTCCGCTCGCTTCGCTCGCTACGGGGGCTCAACAAACAGACACTAACCAAGTGCTAACCAAAACTAACCCAAAATAAAAAAAAGTAAAATAAAAATTTTGAATTAGTTTTGGTTAGAACTTGATTAGTTTCTATTTGTTGAGCCCCCGTATAGAGAGCGAAGCGAGCGGAGGGCCATGCATGAAGTGTTTAAATGGGAGTGAGTTCCACAGTGATGCAGTGCGCCAGACAAGGGAGTTCTTGTAAAGCGATGTTCTAGCTGTTTTCAGTTGTACGACGAACCGGTGCGCTCTTGCCGTCTATCGTGACTGTCTGACAGGCGTTGTCAGGGGCTGGATAAGGCGGGCCAAATCCTGGGAACATCTGCCGTAAAAGTATCTGTAAAACAGGGATTTCTCGGTCACATGTTTGGGGTGTTTCAGACTATCCAGATTCCGGGTCAACTCCGGGTCACCGACGAGACGCACAACTCTCTTCTGAACGGAATCCAGTAGCTTTGGGGTGTGCTCTGGCGTGGCACCCCAGATGTGTGAGCAATATTCTAAG
>JAEQML010081975.1:0-10998 GCA_016904865.1 Pissodes strobi
TCATGGCTTCTTTCGACATTTCACGATAATTTACTTTTCCTACGAGCGTTTAGAAAGTATACTTTTCCGCACTGTTTCGCATGCAAAAGTACAGGTTGTACTTTTCAGCACTATTATATTTTATTTGTAAATCTAATAATCTGATTTGAACGAATTTTCATGGGAAAAAACAGAGTATTTTTAACGTTTGGTTATACTTGAGCCGTTTAAAATTGGTTTGGAAGAAGAAAGCGACATTCCAGCAGAAATCATTAAGGCAGCAAACAGCGCCAATCTTCAACTAGTCCCTGAAAAGTCCACAGGTTACGCTATAAAAACGAGTTTGAACATTTTAACAATTGGTGTGGTCAAAAGAAGGTGAACAGTTTAAAAAAAGAGGTATTTTTAGCATATTTTCCTCATTTATCAAAAAACTGCCAAGCAACTTTGTAGTCTAAATATTCAACGCTGAAGCTAAAAAAAATTAATGTTAAAAAAGCTGTGGATATTGACACCTTTTCATTACTAACAGCTTTTTTATGGAGTTGTGTCCGGACAAATCTAAGGTTTTCGAGAAAAAAGATGTGGAAAGATTGTGAGGCCCCAGGTAATGGGCTATTTGGTGTCTTCCGTCGCGAAGAACTTACCAACCTTACTATAGATGATAACGAAGATAAGGGAAATTTACTTGTAATAAAAACTCCAAGGACCAAAAATAATCTGGCAAGAATGTTTGTAATTTCTGACGAGGGAAATGACACTAATTAGTTAGAAATAATTAGAAAATATATGGCTTTAAAACCCTTGACTTCACCTTAACGCCGATTGTTTGCAACTGTACTTGATTGCCCTCCGATCTGCTTCGCGCTGTTTGACTAAATACACTCGTTTGCGGCAAAGTATCACTTTTCGCACTAGTTAGGTAAATATTTATTTTGTTCTTTATGCACATAGTGTACTCTGTACCGATGATCTTTGAGCTTTAATCAGGTTACAATTTTCGGAGAATTCTAAAAAAAACTCTTGCGCAGAACTACTCACGCAGTTGTTCAGTTTTAAACCATATCTCTACTATTCCTAAGAAAACCCAACCATAATTTTTTTAAATCGACGAATATGATATTGACCTAATTTGGTATATTTGTTTAAATCGGCTTGGCTTTTTGTGAAGTAAATTTAATAAACGCTCTACGCTCCAAAAGTCGTTTTTCTAATTATTAGAGATTCGTTGTTTTTTATCGTGACAAAATTCAATAGAACAAGATCTACATTCATTTTGGATGAGGTAGAAGCAAATTGCAGAAAGGGAAAATGGATATGCAAAATAAAAGACCACAGGAAGGAGAATATCACACGCTATTATTTACGGAATTAAAGGACCAATAGATACTCTACAAATATTTTAGAATATTTCAAAATAAGTTTTCTGTGCTTTTAAACAGAATTAAAAATAAAATTAAGAAGAAAAACACTACTTTTTCAGAAACCATTAGTGCCAAGAAAAAACTTATGGTTTATATATTTTAGTATAGTTTGGGGCGAAATAGTTAACCGGGGACGAAATTGATAATTAGTCCGTTTGGTGACATTTACATCGATGTAAAATAAATAAATAAATAAATAAATAAAAATGCCTTTATATTACGAAAAATAATACATACAATCAATTGTGTGAAATGGGTGGCGGTATTCAGCGTAGCTGCTCATACAACCACCCGGAAGAGGGATAGTTGCAAAAAATGATTTAACAATAAAAAAAAATAAATAAATACTATTATTACCAATATTACATCTATATAATATGCAGTAATTCAAAGACAAAATTATCCATCTCTCTTACTTTTTATATGTAATTTTAATAACCGAGTAAACGATTCGAGAGAGCAGGCTCGCTTGACTGAGGTCGGGAATGAATTGAAGAGGCTGGCTGCATTGTAAGAAAATGAACGTTGGAAGAAGGCAGTGCGGTGCTTAGGGATACTAATCAAGTGCTTGTGACGGGTCATACGTGAGTGGACATCCGCGCCGGTGATCAGTCTGTTAAACAAATATATCGGTCTTTGGGTTTGGATCACTTTATAGATGCATTTGCCCAAATGGATTTCAAATCTTTCCTGAATATTAAACCAATCAGAAGCAGAAAACTGTTGTGAAATATGATCAAATTTACGAAGGTTAAACGAAAATCTTAGACAAGAATTTTGTATCATTTGTAAACTATTTTTGTCCTTTTGGGTTAAACTCGGCCAATAAACTATATTGCAATAATTTTGATGTGAAAGCACCAAAGAGTCCGTCAATTTCAATTTAATATTCGGGTCAAGAATGTCTTTGTGAACGTAAAGCATTTTTAATTTAAAAATTGATTTTTGAATAATTGACGATACCTGACTGCTAAATCTTAATTCGTTATCCAACAATACACCAAGATTCTTACAAACAGGCGTTGGCTGCAGCAAAACTTCATTGAGCATCACTCTCAAATTAATGAGATTCGTTTTTCTATCGACAACCATAAGTTGTGTTTTAGATTCATTTAAAATGAGACCATGAGCATTCGAGATCCTTGACATCAATCGAAGATCTACATTAATATCTTCTGTTGCATGATCAGTTTGATCAGAATTAAAAGAAAAAAGGAGCTGGGTGTCGTCAGCATACTGATGAACACTACAGTGCTTCAGAAGCTGAGGAAAATCAGCCGTATAAACAGTAAAAATTAGCGGACCAAGAATGCTACCCTGAGCGACACCCCTATTAACTGAAAGATAATTAGAACAAATTCCACCAAATGTTGTTTTTTGTTGACGATCTTTAAAATAATTACTAAAAAACGTCAAAGCACCGTCTCCTAGTCCAAAGTATCTCAATTTGGTGTTCAATATGACATGATCCAGAGTATCGAATGCCTTGCTGTAATCGAGAAGAATCAAGACGGAGCTCTTGTTGTCGTCATAAGCTCTGTAAAGGTCATCAGTAATTGAGAGAAGAGCTGTTGTTGTACTGTGGTCCTTACGAAAACCAGACTGAGTAACAGGTAGAATATCATTAAATAGTAAGAATTCATTTAATTGAGCAGCAATTATTTTTTCTAAAACTTTCGACATGGTTGGGAGAATACTTATTGGCCTAAAGTGAGAAATTTCAGAGGGGTTGGAAATTTTGGGAATTGGTAAAATATTAGCCGTTTTCCATCGTTTTGGATATTGATGTGTAGTTATGCATTTATTTATTATAAAAGTAAGATAAGGCAACAGAAAAGGAACGGCATATAGGAGCATTTTAACATTAATACCGTCAACTCCTGTAGCTCTGCTCTTAATGGTGTTTAAAATTTTTTCAACAACTGCCTCCGAAACCTCTTGAAATTCAAAGCGTTGAGAATCGGACCGAAACCAAGATTTGTTCACATAATTGCGATCAATGAATTCTTTATCACCACCAGCAGAAATCGGAATACTATTTACAAAATAATCATTGAATAAATCGGCGGAGAAACTTTTGGCCAGATGACAAGAAACATCATTACCCTGTGAGGAAATATTTAAAAATTTTATAGTCTTCCAGAAACTCCGCGGGTCAGTCCGAAATGCATGTTGAAGGTATGCCTTTTTTTCAGCTTTGACAGCTGTGTTCGTTAAGTTTCTAAGTTGTTTATAATAATTCCAAGCTGCATCACTTTTGGTTTTTTTATTCTTCGATAGAGCTCTATCTCGGAGTTTCATCATGACCCTTAAATTGTCTGTAAGCCATGGAGCCGGTGGCTTTGTAATTTTAGCCGTTTTAAATGGTGCATGCACGTCATACAGATCCGTCAACTTCGTATTCAAAAAATCAATTCCATCATTAATATCATTAAATGTATATATAAGATTCCAATTAATATGTCGTAAATCGTAAAGAAAATCATCATAACTAAACAGAGAAAAATCTCTGTAGGTTTTATAAAAAGGTTTAGGTTTTTGTTTAAAAAAGTTTACTAAATCGCAACTCACTAGACAGTGATCCGAAATATCATCCATTCTCAAAACTCTCGACTCACCAACTATCTCCGGCGAGGAAACAACTATTAAATCAATCAAAGTTTGCGAAGAGTTGATCAGCCGCGTGGGTTCAGAAACGCATTGAGTAAGACCATATTTATTCAACAGGCCGCTAAAGTAAGTAAAACCTGGATTATTACTTGTGTTCAGAAAGTTAACGTTAAAATCACCGCCAAAAACAAGTATGTCGTAATTCGGCAACAGATCAATTATAGATATCACTAAAATTCAACGATCATTTTTTTGCTAATTTCAGAAATACCTAGTCGCATTTATTATCAAAATACACTTATCGCAGCGATAAAAGAGCGAGCTAAATAAAATATTAGATATATTAAAAGCGAGGAGAGCGTGTTATACCTGCATAGCGCGTACACTATTTCGCACCTGTCTATTAGTAGTAGCAGTATTAAAAGAAATGTAGTTTGTAAAAAAATAATTACGTTTTATCTTTTTTTAGAAAATACATATTTTTTACTTAATTTTTCTTGAACGAATTTAGTTATGGTTCTTTAACAGCACAAATTTGATATGTATTTGAATATTTGTTTTTTTTTCTTAAAAAATACTTCCCTTACTTATTTAATAAAGATTTTTAATAATAACGGCAACGTCGCGTTTCATTGTCTAATACGTGTTTGAAAATTGCTAAGTGTAAATAGTGATTTCCAAGAGTTTTAATAATTCTTATTAATTACAAAGTTAAAATTCACCTTTTAATGCATCATGTATAAACAGTAAGTAACAAAAAGCTGTTTAAATTGACGAAATAATTCCGTAAAGAGCTTAATATATGATTCTGTTGATATAGGTACAAAGGTCATATTTTGCCTTCGACTACGTAAAAATAACAATTTTCTATAGCGACGTTGTCAGACTGACGTTAGTTTGTCTTATTTTGTTTAATTGTGTGATTGGATTTTCAAGATGACTATTGAGACCAGAAAAACCGCCAATAGTACTACTAAGCAAATGATCTCCAAGGAAGAAATAAGAGAAATTATTGAATCTGCAGTGAACTCGGCCATACAACCTCTTGTGGATAAAATTAGCATTTTGGAATTGGAATTGAGAGCACTTCGACTGTCTAAAATCTCCAACGAAACGGATGAACTCATTGAGTCTTCGAGCTCTGTGGACACAATCATTAGCGTCGACAGTCCTTCTTTGTTGCAACCCATATGCAAAAACAAGACACTTTGTAAAAGGCAGGAATCTGTTAGATCTTCTGAACCTAGTCAACGTTCCACTAACATGGCACAAAACAGCAAAAAAAATGATTCAAGAGTCATTAGGGGTAGTTCAAGTAATACAACTTCCAATGGATTTAGGGCCCCTGAATCCAAGATTTGGATGTACGTCGGTCGATGTTGTAAAACAACTACTGAAGATAACGTTCGTGAATATCTGACAACCCAATGGCCTAAACTTCAATTTGAGGTGAGTAAGTTGGATTCAAAGGGTACTAACTGTGCCTTTCGTGTAAGTACTTCTCATAATGATGACCTGCTCGCCCAGTGTTATGACCCCAATAGGTGGCCAATGGGAGTTGTGGTTAAGCAGTTCAGGTTTTTTCGAAGAAAATTTAACAACTCCGGAGGTTTCTTTGGGTAAAGATGACAAAATCGTGATTTGCCATTTGAATATCAGAAGTGCTAGAACTAAATTGACAGAACTCTATGTTTTATTAGAGTCATTGAACTTTCCACATATTGTATGTTTGACAGAGACTTGGTTTACCGAAAGTGAAATCAAGCATGTAATTTTGCCAGAATATAAAATAGGCAGTTATTTTTGCCGCTCCAACAGTAAAGGCGGAGGCGTAATTGTATTTGTAAGAATGCGTATAAATTGCCAAAACCTTAATATTAAGATAGAGCCACCGATCTCCATATATGGATAAGCACAAACCGTCTGCAAGCGTCGAAAAATCGTACTAATCATGGGGAAAAAACCGGGTTCTGCTTCGGACAGAACTGAAAATAGGATAATTTTACTCATGCGCACAAACACCGAGAAGCGACAGAACGAAATCAGCTCATAAAGCTTTTACAGTTCGGTAATCAAAAATATTATCAAATTTCTCTGACCTTGCTTGTTGCTTGCGCTTGAAATAATTCTTTTTTCTGTGTTTGCCGTAATGGGATTCGGCGTTTCGTTTCGTTCACTTATTGAAGTACGAACGTGCGTCTGAGTGGTTTATATTATCGTTTTCGTTGAAAATAACTAATTTACTCCTGGACATCTAGTTTAGTTTATTATTATAATAGTTTGTTATTAGTGTATTTTGTTAGTGTATAAGTTGGTGTAGACGTTAGGAATATGATTTAAAGACAAAAGACCTTAAAAGACAATGGCGTCAACTGCCAAGGTCAAAGAAAATACTCAACGGTGTTTGATTTGGTGTTGCCAAAATAAGGGTAGAATACCAGGGATTTCTTATTTTAAGTAAGTATCATTTTCTTTTATCCTTAAAACTGCAGCATTACATACAAATTATGGGAATAATATCTTAAAAAGGGTTTATTTATTGTCACGATGCATAAATAGCAGTGAGTTTATTCAGTTTTATCATTTTGTATTATAGGTAGGATGCATTTTAATTTACTTTGTTGAGGAGCTTTGATGCTCTAAACAGTTTTTTTTAGATCCATAAATGGGTAATTACTCCCCATACCTGTTTCTGCTATTTTAAAAGATTTTTAAAAATTGTTTTACATACTACATATATGGGTTCAATAATATAGAAATGATCCGTGGGGGGAGCTTTAATTTTTTTTCCAATATTTACCCCTATCTTTTAAAAATTTAGGACAAAAAAGTGTAGTGAGTGACGTAAAGTACAATTTGTATGTCTTTTCTATCTGTAAAGGTAAAAAAAATAAAAGAAGGGAGTAAAAATTGAAAAAAAAATGTTAAAGCTTCCCCCACTGATTATTTCTATGTTGAACCTATAGAATAGTCTGTAAAATATTTAAAAAAAAAATCTATTAAAATAGCAGAAACAGGTATACGGAACAATGGAGTTTCATCAATTTTTCGATAGCCCATGAAAACTAAGTGGACACGTGTTTTTTCATTTTTTCATAAGGCGAAAAATGAGGCAGATATGCCTTGAAAAGTGCTTATGACGTCACAACACACATGAATTATTACGTCACACCATGCATAGTATATCTATATATACAAAACTAAAAACTGGCATAGCTCTCGTAATATTCATATTTAGTGGAAATAAAAAAATACTTATTGATTTTTTTTTACTGTTGTAATAAAAAATAATCAGTTTAATTTCTCAGGAATCTTCCTAATTACTCTTAAATGTTTTAAGGTTTTCATGAGCATTTAGACGTGTGTATAGTCTTAAGAATTTTGTATCTTGGTACATACTACCTACATATTTTGTATTATTGGTTTTTTCCAAATAGACTACTACTACTACCTAATGTAAGTTAATGTAATGTTGTTTTAATAAACCTTTCTTTGCTCCAAAGTTATTTTAGCTATTCAATGCAACAAAAATTCATATTTTAAAAAACTAATAAAAGGTGTATTTTTTGCCTACAGATTGTGGAATGTAATGTGTGAATGCAAAATACTTTAACATTACAAATCTCTTTTAAAAGTAGTACCTATTCAAGACTAACTTAAAAAGAAAGTAAAATTTAAGGCAAACGCATATAAAAAGGGTTTTATTAGGAGGTGCTTCCATTTTTTTAATATTTTTGAATCAAAGGGATGATTTTAAAAAATATGTATATTTGAAAATTTACAAGTTTCAGTGCTACGCCTATGTTACACCAGATTTTACAGTATAAATCATTCACATTTTCTTGGTCATAAAACTTTGGGCGAACTAGTTAATATTTTTAACAAAAAAAATGCATGCCACATATAAAGAATGTAAAAATTAGGTAGATACCAAAATATTTGGTAGTATTTTTTTTGGATTCCTATCAATGGTTTATTCCTTAAACATAATTATATACTTACTGTCATATTTTTACATTTTTTAACAGGTTTTTGTGTCGCCCAGGGACTAGGAAAGAAATAGTTTTTATTTTTTTTTGTCTCCAAAACAAAGCAAGATTCGGAAAAAACAGCAAAAGTTGTCTATTTTATCGGTTGGTCTATTCTATTTCTTTTAAAAACGAATGGCTTGCAATTTTTGTGTTAAATATATCATCTATCAACTTGCTTTTAAATTTTTGGTAATATATACAACGGCAAAAATATTTTTCCAAATTCTTAAAATCCGGACCTGTCGCTTATTCGCGGCCATGCGGTGATGAAGCACGTGGAATCGATCGATAACCTGCTAATTGAAACTGCGCAGTCTCAGAATTACCTTCTTTTGTTTACATCTGAAGGCGCATGAATCAGTATGATTTGGATCGCTTTGTGCTTATCCATATATGGAGATCGGTGAATAGAGCCTATTGAAAATATTCTTGAATGTGTATCCTGTAAAGTAATACTGAATGATAGTACTGTAAATATTTTATGCTTGTATAGACCGCCTAGTGGCGATATTGTTGATTTTAATAGGATACTAGATCAAATTATGTCTACAAAACATTTTGCTTCTGTAAGGTCTTTTTTATGTGGTGATTTTAATGTTAATTTTGACCCCAATAATTTAAATATTGACTCAAAAAATGTATTGCACTTGTTTTCCGCATTTGGTTATTCACCTTGTATAGAAGGCTTTACAAGAGTGCAGGGTCAACGAGGTTCTATAATTGACAATATTTTTACAAATTTAAGTTTTTCTGAATCTGCCTGTGATACTGTTTTTTGTGATCTCTCTGATCATTTTATGCAGCGAATTGCTTTTTTGGGTAACCAGGTTGTTGATGGTTATGTTTATCGTTTTATGTATCGTAGACATTTTGGGTCTGCTGTTAATATAAAGAATTTTATTGATACGGTGGCGGGTGAAAATTGGAATGCTTGTTTTGAACAGGGACAGAATGCGGATGAAATGTTTGTTTCTTTTTTCAAAAGATTTTCAATAATAGTTGACTTGTGCTTTCCAGAAGAGTATTATTATAAAAAAAATAAAGAATCGCATCAAAATAACGATTGGATTACACCAGAAATTAAAAACCGGGGTCAACTTCTTCGTGACATTTACATCTTCGTGACATCTACAAACACTCAAATTGTCCATTGTCATATAATACTTACTCTGAATTGAAAAAAATACACAAAAAAAGTATCTACAACGCTAAAAGACATTATTTCAATAACAAAATATTAGCATCAGATAATAAATCGTCTGCGGTTTGGAATATAATAAAGAGTGAGACCACCAATAAAGGTTTAAACTCGTTGCCTAATAAACTTAAGGATGGAGAAACTATTATTGACTTAGATAAGTCTGCGGAAGCTTTTAACACTTTTTTCCTGGATGCTCCTAAAAAATTAATACCACAGAATCCTCCACAGATAAATGAAAATTATTACGCAAAGAATGCTACATTGGCGTCTCAAAAAATGAGTTTACTTCATATATTGCCTGATGAAGTTGGTACTATTCTAAAAAAAGTTTCGAGAAAAAATTCTAAAGGATTTGATGGTATTCCTTGTTCACTGTTGGGTCATGTAATAGAGCATTTGAAGTTTCCTCTGGCGACATTGATAAATAAATCATTTGATGATGGTTTATTTCCTACCTTATTAAAACAATCTATAATTGTTCCTATACATAAAAAAGGATCGGTGGAACAAATTTCTAATTATCGTAGCATTTCCTTGCTCTCTGTATTCTCTAAAGTTTATGAAAACGCATTTTGTGACAACTTAAAACATTTTATTGGTATAAACAAAATAATAAATTCATCCCAATATGGGTTTCGGGAGAGACGTTCAACAGAACTTGCCTTATTAGAGTTAATCAAATTTATAATGCATAACTTGGACGGAAGGAGCAGGACTCTGTGTATTAATTTTGACCTTTCACGTGCTTTTGACACCATGAGGCATGCCTTGTTGTTATTAAAATTGAAATCAATGGGTATTGAGAAAAAACCGCTAGAGTAAAGGTTACTGTTTCGGGTATGAATTGCAGTCGGAACCGAGGGAAGTAGGTTTGGGAGTCCCCCAGGGAAGTACCTTGGGATCAGTTCTGTTTATCTTGTTTGTTAATGATCTTGGGGAGCACTTTCCTAAATGTTATATGTCACAATTTGCGGATGACACAGGTATCGTCGTGTCGGGGCGAGATATTGAGGACCTCTCAGGTGGGGCTAGTGCATGTGCAAACCAAATGCAAAATTATTGCAAAAAAAATTACTTAGCCTTAAATGTCTCAAAAACCGAAATGATTTTACTTTCGCCAGGTTGTGTGGATTTTAGTGTTTATGCTTCTGTTAAATCAACAAAAAAATGTAACGAAATTCCTGGGAGTCTATTTGGACTCTCAGCTAAAGTAGACTGAGCATATTGATCAGGTAAATCAAAACCTTGCTACACAAAACTACGTGATATTAAAACTTCGTAACTTTGTAAATGTAGACGTACTTAAAACATATTATTATGCGCACATTCATTCAAAGTTAAATTATTGTATTATTCTGTGGGGGGATCTTCCGTAATTCATAGCGTATTTTTGCTTCAAAAACAAATTATACGTACAATGCTTTTTAAGTCTCGTCTGTATTCGTGCCGTGAATTGTTTAAAAATCTTCAAATACTGACCGTTGCATCTATGTACGTTCTGTCCTGCGTTTTAAATGTTAAAAAACACCCAAATTTGTATATGTCGTTCGAGAATAGGGAGTTAAATTATAACCTAAGACATACTTCAAATATGTTATTACCGAAACATAACTTAACTATAGTTGCCAATAGTGCTGCAATACTTCCAGTAAAAATCTATAATAAATTGCCTGACTCAGTTAAAAATATAAAAAGCATTCCGATGTTCAAACGCATTGTTCAAAGTAAATTACTTAGACATAGCTTCTATAAT